>JAMZAV010000793.1:0-273382 GCA_024449915.1 Sweltsa coloradensis
TGGGGCAAAAAAAAACCCGAACTTTTTTTTGGGCCCCCGCGGCTAAATGTTTGGGGGGGGTTTGCGTTGGGTTCCTTGGCTCTTCCGTCGCTGTCCCCCTAAAGTAATCCCCCTATGACCTCATTACTCGTCTTCTTTTTAAACGCTAATAACGGAAAAAAAGCCAGTTGAAATTCGTACGTGGGCGAATGGTGAAAAAGAAAACGTAATAAACATCTCTAATCCTAGGCGCAGGCCTAAAACAAAGTTAAATTCTCTAGAAGTTCATCTAGTGCGCATCGTTCGCGCAGCAAGCTTGGGGGGAGTCAGACCGAAAGGCTGTGAAAAAACGCGCGTTTCGTCAAAATTCATGGCTGGTAAAACGCGATGAGATTTCGTCGGCCGGAAGAGAAAATACCGATCCATCGGTTTTTTTTGGGGGTTTTTCGTATCGGAAATATTAAAAAACGACGTTCGATATTATTTCCGGATACAAACGTTGTTTCGGGAAAACGATAATAGCGGGGTTTCCTGTACAACCAGGCCTGGGCTACTCAAAAAAAGTTTAAACGCCGATTTGGATGTTCTTCTGTCAATAAGCCCAAGTGGCTCCCTGCCCAAATGCAAAACTGTTTTGTGGGTTTTAAAAAAAAAATAATCACAAAAAAAAAAATTTCCTACCCACCCCACCCGAGGGTATTTAAAATTACCCAGCCCGAGGGTACTTTCAATTACCCGCCCCAGCCCGACCCATTCAAAAACCACTACCCCACACCCCTATAAAAATTACCAAGGATTGAAAAAAATGGCCGAAAAAAAACAAAAAATCACATTGTTAGGTTTCATTGGGCCCGGGGATTCAAGGTGAGCTTCACTCTTTTTTTTTGGCCCACGTCACAAAAAAGGTTCACCAATCCGATTTAAAAGAGTTGTGTAATTTCCATTCCTATAAATAACTGTTGGGGAAATAAAGATTTAAATTTTGGGACTGTAAAGTTAGATTAGAATCTTTGTCTGTTTTTGTGACCATCCAAAAACAGGGAAATAGAAGGCTGTGGGTGGCACCGGAAAAAAACAGGGAACAAAACGAGCAATCGAGTAACACCAACCCACCCTCTAGGCTGTATTTTATTTCTACAGTCGCTGCACTAAAACTGTGTGTGAGCAGGGCTCAAAAAAATTATTAATAGCACATCCCCCGGCGGGGCATGCTGGAGAAATTTTACATCCCCCAACAGAAAACTTACATAAGATTTTTTTTTAAATTATTTGTAAAATAGGTTATGAGGACATAAGTAAAATCCTGCTCGAATGTTCCCTTCTACCGCTTCTCTGCCCAACCTTAATTTAACCTGGTTTTTGTATGCATTTAACCACGCAGGCCTTTAAAAACTTTCTGTCTAAAACGATTCTATCTAATTATTTTTTCCCCCCGCTATTACGTCAAAAAAAAAAAAAAAAAAACAATTTAAAAAAGTGTACTTCCTCCCCTAGAAATACATTTTCTTTCCCATCCGCGCTCTTGCTTGGATTTTTTTTACCAGCCCGCTCGCGCGTTTGTATCCCCTTTAAACGTCTGTCCGCCACCTACGAGTGCGGGGGAGAGAGAGAGAGAGGGGGGGGGGGAAGGGGGGGAGAGAGAAGGGAAATTCGCGCAAACAAGGTGCGCGTTCGATCCAACTCAGTTGACCGGGGAAAAGAATTTGCAATGTACCGTGTAGTAGGCCTATTATTTTTTTCAACATATAAAAAATCTGTAATCACACAAAGGGGGACTTATTTTTGGACAAGTGGGCTTATTTTTTTTTCCACTTTTTTGTTCGAAGCTAAGTGCGGGCAATATGGAGATCCCCAGACGGCTGGGGAAAAAAATTTTACTTCCTGACCACTTTTTTTACATGCCCCGGGCATCTGGGGCATGTTTTTTTTTAGCCCCGGGTGAGTGTATCAATATGCATTAACAATACGCCTAGGGAATGCACAAGGACAGATATTTAAAAAAATAACTTTCAATGGGGCTCAAAGTCAAAATGGCTGGGGGTGGTTGGGCCCACTGATGAGGGTGAAGGGGGACGTGCAGGTGCAGGGGAAAAGGGGGGAAGACGGGGAGACCCAACGGGGGGAGAGGAAAGAAGACAGAACCAGCTTGGGAAGGGTTAAACAGGAAGAATGTGGAAACATGGGAAAATATTTCAAGAACTGGTGAAAAAACCTTCAAAGAAGAAGAAGAAAGTAAAGAGATAAAGAAGAACAAGAAAGTATGGGGGGACTCCGGCATTGCTATACTTCGATAGACCCGGGGGCCCAAGACTTTTTTGGGAAACCCCCCACCCAGCCGACTTCATTGTTGGGCAAAGGGGGCTGATATTTATTTATCAATATCATCATTATTTTTCCAAGTTTACTTTTGCGACCCATATATTGAAGAGAATTATAATATTGACAGGATGTTTCGTCGCCAAGTGATTTCGATTCTTTTTATTTTCCCGTTTTTTAAACTCGGGACAAGGAGATTCAAAAGGCAGCTGAGATTAAATATCATGCCCATACTGACATACGCCACCCCACTACCAGGGGGCACAGGGTTTTTACTACACAGTTCACTCCAAAGAAAAGCAAACATGGCAAAAAAATTGAACTTGCCCCCCATTAGCTAAAATGGTTCCAATGCCACTTTATTAGAGCTAAAACAATTTCAGTCAACTTTATCTATTGATTTTTAAATCGGGCCGCATTCCCAACATTTTTCGTTATTTTATTTTTCACTAGGTCTATTTTACGAAAAAATGCAGTAAGTTGAACTGTGGTGTGAGCTAGTCCCAAAAATGCTGGGAACTCGAAAATGCTAGGAACACTTGGGGTTTTTTTTCATGACCACTACTTAACATAATCATTACTTCCTCCCTGACAAAACCGTGTCGATAGCTTTGAGACTGCAAAAAAATAAGGAAGTTACAGACTTTATAATATTACGTTTAACAAAATTAAAAGTTAAGCAAGTATCGAGCACCCTACTAGCTAACTGCGGTCACTCTTACAAAGGGGGTAAGGGATTAGGGAAAAGATCAAATGTTCCCAAAACTGACTTACAAAAATCAAAAACGATACAAGCGAGGGGGGTGAAAATGACGTGTCTAACGTTTAAAATCACACGTGAGCTGCGACATACGATTGGAAGGTTTTTCGAGGGCCTCCTTTACGTTCGTACAGGTTCTTTTTCATCCCGAAATGTGCATACATCACTGGTAGGGTTGCTCAAGATAAATAAAAAAAATTTTTTAATTTTGATAAGGGATAAGGACCCTGAGAAAAAGCAAAAAAAAAAGTTCAATTTTTTTTTAAAAAAAATCTTCAAATTTTAGCATAAAAACTCAAGTAAAGGGATCTTTCATCATAAAAATAGCACTGCAATCCTACCCTTCAGCAAATTTTTAAAACGTATTCACAAACAAATATTTAGGGCCCTATAAAGTTAACTATTGGAATTAGCTAGCGTTCGATAATATTTTTTCCAACTGTCATGGTGGTTATAAATTTTGCAGGGGCAATAATACAACATTCCTCCTTTTTCCCCAAATTTTTTAGCTAAATCGGGCAAAACCTTAAAAACTTTTGGTAAACATAAATTTAAAAATGATGTTAAAAAATGAAGGAGGCAGTGAGTACAAAATACACTTTAAAGGGAGACGTGATTAGTACTGAAAGATGTTGGAAAAGTATATATTACAATGTCAAAATCCAGTGGCCTAACTGTGTGGTGGCCTTATGGGAAAGCGTTCGGGTCTGTTTCCCTACCGGGGCTCGCTCAACAACCTTCCAACTGGGGTTTTCCTATTTTATTAAAATTGATTCATACAGTTTCGTAAAAATTTGCCCCGACTGGGGTTTGAACCCCGAAACCCCCGGGTTAAAAGGCCCTAGCTCTACCAATTGACCCACCGGGGGAACAGAAAAATCCTTTCTAAACTGCTAGTTGTTGGAATGTTGCTTCCCTGAAACAAATTATTTTTATTATTATATTAAGAATCTCAGAGAAGGATAAAAAACTGTGGGGGTTTGGGGAGGAGGGGAAAGGGAAAAAATTGGGGTAGCTTTTGTGGAAACCCCCTTGAAGGGAAAACAGTATTGAAAATGTGAAAACCCCATGGAAAAGAAGATACAGTTTTACATTTGTGCGATGACAGCATGACAATCGGAATTCATTCAGGTGTATGGCCTAAAACCGGAAAGGGACAGGGTTTGAAAAAGGATGATTTTTTGTGGCAAAATTAAAAGCAATTATACATGGGAATACTATTGTAAAATGGGGGTTTTTTAAATGCAAGAATAGGAAAAAAATAGAAAAGGATTTGAAGGGGTTATGGAGACAGGGGGATAGATGCAAGAAAAGAGATGGAGAGAAATTTTTTTAAAAAGGTGCCGGGAAAATCTTTATTTTTATAGGAAATATTTGGGTTCAAAAAAACGTAAAACCCAACAAAAAATGAATAGGGCTATGGTGAAGCCCGATCAAGACAGAAATTTGAAAATTTGAAAGGGGAAAAAGAAGTAAGGGAGAAATCTTGAGGATGTGAGGGAAAATGCCTCAAAATCATTGGATGGAGACCACAGGCTGGTTTTGGGGGAAGTTAGAAGTTTGGTACAGCCCCCAAAAGAAAATTAAAAACCGGAAACAAAACTAAAAGTGTGGAAACTGCAATCCCCGAAAAGTGCAAGAAGGTTTATGACAAAATTTTTACCAAACCCCTACAAATGAAGTGGGAGAAAAGAAAAAGAATGGCAAAACTTTAAAAAGGTTTTTGTGTAAAGGGCAGAAAGCTGTGTGGAAGAGTCAGGGGGAAGGGGGAAAAAGAGAAAGAAACGCGATGGTGGAACGAGAGGGTACAAGGGCATTTGGGAGAAGAAACTACCCTTTTGGAAAAAGAATGAAAAGGGAAAAATCTACAGAAAAGGGAGTACGGTCCCCCGTGGCAAAAAAACCGATTGAAAAAAATTGTAAAGGAGGAAAAAGACAAAGCAAGGGAAAAAATTTTGCTGGAAAATTAAAAAGAAAATTTCCCCGGGGAAAATAAAAAAATTTTATGTAGGACTGTAAAAAAAAAAGCCCAAGAAAGGGAAAAAAAAAGCTCATGGAAAATGAAAAGGCCAAGTTAAAAACAACCCACGGGGAAAACAAGAAGTGGGGGAAAAATATTTCAAAGATCTGCAAAAAGTACGGGTTTAGTGAAAATTTAAATGCAGAGAAAGAGAAAGGGGCAAGTGGAGAAGATGAAGAAAAAGAGGTAACAAAACAAGAGGTGGTCGGGCGTTAGGGCCATGAAAAATGGTAGGCCCCGGGGAGGGGAAAACATTTCTGGGGAAATGATCAAAGCATCAGGTCCCAAGGAAGAAAGGTTTTTATTTCGATTAATAAGTGCGGGCGGGAAAAAAAAGAAGGTCCCGGGAAAAGTTTGGAAAAGGGTAAATTTTGTACCGCTGTTTAAGAAAGGTGACCGAAAGAAATTTTGAAAATTATAGAGGGGTGACTTTAAATGTGTCGTGTGAAAAAAATTTATGAGAAAGTTAAAGAACTAAGACTAAAGGGAGGTATATACACAGATCTAAAAAGAAAACAATATGAGTTCAGAAGGGACGGTCCCACTATTTTCCCAAAATTTTCTATAAAAGACAAGGAGGGGAGATGGCAAAATGGGGAAAAAAATGCACATTGTGTTTTTTTGGGTCTGGAGAAGGCCCTACGATGCCCTGCCTAGAGAGAAAGTAGGGAGGTCTAGAGATAAAAGGAGTGGGAAGAGGGTTTTTAAAAAACAGGAACAAAATAAATATCAAAGGGGTGAAAGTTGTGTACAGACAGATATGGGTAGGTCCCGAAGGTTTTCCCAAATGAATGAGGGTTGCACAAAGGGAGGTGTTATCTCCAAAAACTCTTTTCTGTTTTTAAAAGGATGAAATTAAAAAGAAGAGTGGAACCAAATACGATGGGAAAGGGGCACAAGAACTTTTGGTTTGCGGGCGATGTGTTGATTTGGGGGGAGAGTGCCAGGAAGTGCGGAGAAGGTGGACAGAAAGGAAAGAAGTTACACAGAGTTTGGTCTAAAAAAACAAACAAAAAAGAGTGAATGTTTGCGTAGCAAAAAAACAAAGGGAGGGTTTGAGACATAGAAAAAAAATTTTACTAAAAGTGGGGGAAAATCTTAGAAAAAAAGAAAATTTTTAAAAATTTGGGAAGATATTTAAAAAAAAGATGCAAAAGTTTGTAGGGAAGGGGTCCTCTAGAGTCAAAAAGCAGAAGGGTTTTATAATTTTGGGGGAGAAAGTTACTATGGAAAGAGTTGGGTTCCCCCAAAAAAGTAAAATTTTGCTGTATAAGGCCTATTTTGTACCTATATTAACATATGGGGCAGTAAAATTGGGGAGGGGAAAAAAAAAGAGAAATCAGCTGGAAAAAGCAGAAATGAAAATTTTTAAAAAAAAAGTATCAAGGGGGTTCCCAAAAATGGACAAATAAGAAGTAATGAAATAAGGAAAGAACTGGGATTGGAGAGATTGGTTTAAGCTAGGAAAGAACCTCTAAAATTTGGGTTTTGGGGCATAGAAAAAAGGGTGGGCAGGGAGAGGATTCCAAGACGAAAAATTTGAAGGGGGCAGGGGAGGGAAAAGAAGAGTGGGAAAGGCCCAAAAAGAAAAATGGGAAAGTTAATTCAAAAAGACGTTGGAAAACGGGAAAGAAGTTGGGGGGCCCTGTGGCAAAAGTAAAGCTGTGGGGGGGAAAAAAAGGAGGGAAAATTGGTGGAGAAGAAGGGGTTGGAGATTGGAAGAAACACGGGTCTGGCAAGCTTATTTTCTTTCCGTTTCATGCCCTTGATAATGGTGGGAAAACCCCCCCCTCAACCCCACATAGTTGGAACGAGTTAAAGATGATTATTATATTATTTTTATTATTATTATTTTTATTTTTATTATTATTATTATTTTATTATTATTGGTTTTTTATTTATTATTATTGTTATTATTATTAAATTTTTATTATTAAATTTTTATTAATATTATTTTTTATTATTATTATTATTATTATTTTTATTTTATTATTATTTTTATTATTATTATTATTAGGTGAGAAAAGGGGGTATGGTTTAAGAGAAAAAGTGATAATGGGGAGAAAAAGGACAAAAAAGGAGAGAGCTATACCCAAAATAAAGCAGACACGCAAAAAGATGGGAAAAAGAAGAGGGGTGGGAAACTTGGCAGGGCCCGGGGCTGATTCTGTGAGGGAAACACAACTTTACAAAAACAAGGGCCCAAAAATTTGGGGGGAAAAGTGTAGCGATATATACTGTACTTAATTGTTTTTTAAACCCTTGGGTTTTAAATTGTTGGCGGCCCCATATACTGTTTTTGACGGGATTATTATAGACAGAAATAAAAAAGGGGGCCTTCACCGGGGGTTCGGCACCAAAACGACATTAGGTCCGGGAGCCCCTGGCGGGGCGCAAAGTCACAACATGGCTGGCGTAATTGTGATTCCGGGCTGGAGCGTATATGGCGCTAACGTGTGTCAGTCACGCCGGTTATGACAATTCGGGGAATACTTCCAATCTGTTCACTCTTATTTACCTATCTCGCACACGCATTAAATAAGATGTATATCTGCATCGACGGTTTGCATTTTTTATGCTCTTTTACAACCACAAGTAGGCGTAATTGCGTACGTAGGCCACCTATAGCCAAAATTGACCTAGATATACCTTCCTATTCCTATAATTCTGAATAGGATAGGGGTGAAATGTAAAATATTATATAATAATATCATCATAAGTTGGGTATATTATTATGTTTGAGCGTAAGAATATCCAGAAAATAATTCATAAGCACATTATTATTTATTATACATAAGTGTATTGTGTCCTACAGTCCTACTACTATAAGTAAAGTTGCCCGCCAAAATTGGTATTGGTCCAAGGAATTATTACCAAATTTGAATTTAGAATGTTAATTTTTTAAAGTGAAAGGAGTCTGTTCATTGTATCAACAAATATTTCGCAACAAATTGATATAACACTGAACAGCTGAAGTGCAAGGTGCAATATTTAACATTTTCCCGCAATAATGCAATAACAATAGTACAACTTGTATTATTTTCATCATATTTCCTGAAAAGGTCAATATAAATCTAGGTGGCCCGTTAGGGCGCCGCAGCCAAGCCGCGGTGCGCTACACACCTCAAGCACCTTATACACCAAGCAGAGTTGGGGTGATTTCGAGGTGTTACCCAGCCGTCATGTAACGTGATGGTGAACTTGAAAACTATCACAATCGAGGGGATTTAGGTACCTGACAACACATGCCAAATTTTATTGGGGTACGACCATTCCTTCTTGGTGAAAAAATGTCTTCAAAACATGCTCAAAATCACTTTAAGGATGTTAGCTACTGCCTACTACTGCCTACTACTGCCTACTACTGCCTACTACTGCTACGTCGGCCCGCGATTCTGACCAGACGGGTGGGGCTACAATGTTCATATTTTACATGGACATTAAGGTTATAGAAATATAGTCTCTTTTGAAAAAAAAAGTTGAAAAAGTTTGTTGGAAGGCTTCCAAATAAAGGTTTTTAAAATAAGCCTTAAAACACTTGGCATATAATCAACAAGTAACCGTGACACTTGTTGACGGTATAAGCAGAGTTAGGCGGGAAAGTGCGATACGTAAACAAATGGCGGACATTTTAAAATTTTTCTTCTTTGTGTGGAACGAGA
This sequence comes from Sweltsa coloradensis, assembly GCA_024449915.1. Classification (NCBI taxonomy): domain Eukaryota; kingdom Metazoa; phylum Arthropoda; class Insecta; order Plecoptera; family Chloroperlidae; genus Sweltsa; species Sweltsa coloradensis. The sequence goes on from JAMZAV010000793.1 coordinate 8,738, forward strand.
AAAGGTGTCATTATACTCTCATAAAACAAATCAGAAACCGTCCCTGGCCTAGGCCCAGATGTAGAAAATTATTTATAGTACAACAGTGTAGGTCTAAAGTTCCATTAGGCTATAGGACTAGATAAATAAATACTTACACTACATGTTTGACAAGCCCTAGGCCTTTCTTAGCCAACCCTAGGCCAGCACAACCTTGTTTTGACACTTCCCGCACAAATAACTAGTTTTGATTACTAAAAGCCTAATGCAGATAAACAATGGTATGATAGTCCTAGGCTATTCCAAAATTTACGGCAATAATAAGCCTTTTCTTTACTTTTAACTAGGAAAACGCTAAAGTCCCGCCGCGTTGATGGATGAGCTTTTTAAAGGTTTTAGTTTGCGTGGGATATCTTTACTTTTGCAAGTGCTTTGTTTTGCTGCCTACGCATTGTAGGTGTGAATGTTGTCAAGTTTCTTTGTTTCTTGTCAATTGGTATTATTTACCGTAAAAAACTTGTATTAAAAGCTTTATGTCTATGGATTCTGGCTAAATTTTTCCACTTTTTCTTTCAAAAGGGTACTACATAACCAAAACCTTAATGTCCATGTATAATATGAACGTTGTAGCCCCACCCGTTTGGTCTGAATTGGCCCAAATGGCACGAAAATATCACACAAAAAGTCAAAAAAACGTATATTAAAAGCTTTATTTCTCTCGATTCTGGCTAACTTTTTCAACTTTTTCTTTCAGAAAGCAATACATCACCATAACCTTAATGTGTATGTGAAATATGAACGTTGTAGCCCCACCCGTTTGGTCAGAATCGGCCCAAATGGCACGAAAATATCGCACTAAAAATCGAAAAAAATCGTAAAAGTACGGATATTCATGAGAAATATTTCTTCGATTGTACCCAAAAACGTGGCAAGATCTAAGTTCAGAGAAAACGAAGGTCGTGTCAAATTTCATCAGATCGCATATGCCGTTTGCCGGTAGAGAGCGAACAAACAGACGGAAAAACAAAACAAACAAAAAAAAAAAAAAAAAACACATCGAGCTAAATTTTTTGGGGGTCGGTGAAATTGAAGTCTTCGCTTCGCTCATCCAATCAACTCACGCAATCTCCTGTCACTTTTATAAAATGTAAAACAAAAGATGGTGAAATATTTCAATATTCTTCTGATTATCTGATGATTTACATGGCTGTGGGTCAAGGCCGTCTAGATATATCGCTTCCCTCGTGTGGGTGCAGTGAAATAGGTGTAAAATTACATTAGTTGTGCGTTTGTTGTTACATGGAAAGTTTTAATAGGATGTGAGTTGCCTAGACTTAACAGTCCTTATACCGTCGTTATACCATGGTTATACCACCTATACCCAGGATGTACATGAATCCGGGCCTAGATATTTTACATCCTATTGTTATTGCTAATACCATAAAAATTAAATCAACTTTGATAAAAAATATTATATTTTAACAAATAATTTTGTAATGGAACTTGAAAAAGTAATAAGATCACACACATAACAAAAACTTGTAGAAATACAGCCAAACCTTATGAGATCTAAAACAAGGGCCAAGCTCATCTACCCTTCCACATTTGCGCATTCTTAATTCATAAACGTACAGTGTCCCATAACAGCATCCTCGAAAAGCTTGGCAAAATGAATTTGCATGTTTACGTTTAAATTAATTACAAAAAAAGAACTTGGATAAACTACTACGTTAATTAATAATCGCAAATTCTATTTTGCCAAGCTTTTCGAGGATGCTGTTATGGGACACTGTACGTTTATGAATTAAGAATGCGCAAATGTGGAAGGGTAGATGAGCTTGGCCTTTTTTTAGATCTCATTCCTTTTGAGTGTGTAAGGTTTGGCTGTATTTCTACAAGTTTTTGTTATGTGTGTTTAGGTCTACTCTATGCTAAAATCCGCGTGTTTGTCAATTTGTAATCATCGACAAAGTGTGCCTTATTTTTGGCGTGATAAAAACGCACTGCAGTGTAGTAATTTTGAGGTAGCCCATCATCTTACGAAACGAATTGAATGTAGGCCTGTATGTGTAACAATTGGGAACGGTGTGAGAGCCTTTTGGCATAGACATGAATTTAAATTATTGTCTGAATTGTAAAAATTTAATATGAGTGTCGGTGACGGGCAAAAAAACAATTAGCATAATTATTAAAAAATTAACAAAAGTAAATAAAATCTATCAAACACAACGGGAAAACTCAGTGGGTGACACCACACTGTCATCTGACTATGTTTTCGGACTTTATCCCTGGACTTAATGTAAGAATAATGTTTTTATTCCATCCCGAAATTTAAATTGAGATCACGATTATTTCAAGTTGTAGGCCCTTTTTTAAAGGAGAAATGTAGGCCAATGCTTAACCATTCGAGACATAACCCTTGCGTCAGGTGTCCACTTTATGGTGCACTTACTTTCATTTAAAATGTGTTTTCTTGTGATAACCATAGCACAAATATTTCTTTGTTTTATTTCTAACGTTCAACATCCGTAAACAAAACGTATCACGCCGAAAACTCAAATTTTTAGTTACATCTACACGTTCTTCCACGTTATTTGCGGCTGTGTCTACCTGAGTGATCACTACTACTCGGGTTTTACGTTCCGCCAACAGAGCCGCGCTAGTGTGCTTTTTGGTGCCGAATTGAGCCCGGGACTTCGGCTGTTTCCCCAGTGGATGATGATTTCTGTTGCTTCAAGGCATATTATATTACCACATTAGATGAAGTATTTTTTTAAAGGCCAATGCTTAACCATTCGAGACATAACCCTTGCGTCAGGTGTCCACTTTATGGTGCACTTACTTTCATTTAAAATTGTGTTTTCTTGTGATAACCATAGCACAAATATTTCTTTGTTTTATTTCTAACGTTCAACATCCGTAAACAAAACGTATCACGCCGAAAACTCAAATTTTTAGTTACATCTACACGTTCTTCCACGTTATTTGCGGCTGTGTCTACCTGAGTGATCACTACTACTCGGGTTTTACGTTCCGCCAACAGAGCCGCGCTAGTGTGCTTTTTGGTGCCGAATTGAGCCCGGGACTTCGGCTGTTTCCCCGGTGGATGATGATTTCTGTTGCTTCAAGGCATATTATATTACCACATTAGATGAAGTATTTTTTTAACGAGTAGATGTGCAAAAAATAAGAAAGCCGCAGATTGTGGCAACTTTAGACGGCTACAACGATTTGTTTTGACGCATGCCTGGGGGAATGTGACGGTGGTGGATGCCTGCTGACCGAGCTGGGCGAGGCGACACTCGGCTAAACAAGCACGAGTTGTATTGTAGTAAGGGCAAAGATTGGTAAAAGGTTGGCATTCTGTGTAAATAGAGCCTTCTCGAATTTGTCACTTTAATAGCACAGTAACAGCCCAATAAGTTTTTTTGTAATAATCGTATTAGTGTGACTGTGAGTGATAAGTGAATAACATATGCAAGGTTTGTCAACATAGGTGAAGAGCACGTCATGGCTGTGGGTATGCAAACCACAAACATTGTTAGTTTAGGTGTGGACTTGCTTCTTTTAGTATCTATTGTCAGAATTGAAAATTATTATATATCCTCGGGCGTGTCATACAAAGGGACGTCAAACATACCTTAATAATAATTTTTACGTAAACAATTAATGTTTTGTGGCGTTGCTTTGTTGACGGTGTTCAAAATATTGTGCATTTGGATATACATAACACCAAATTGGTGAGTCTGTTCGAGTTATCTCTCCACCATTTCCCAAACAGGGAGAAGTCACTAGTGCGAAATAACTAGGAAAACGGCTACCGCCAAAGTCATTGTTGGACGAGTGAGCGAGAACCCGGGGTAAATCAATTAAAACACGTTTCTCACATCTGCTGTGAGTGTGAGTCACCAAGTCGAGACTTGTCTGCCACTGATGCATTAGCTATTATTATTATTATTATTATTATTATTATTATTATTATTATTATTTAGTCTCTATTTACAACGGATAATGTAATCCACTAGTGCAAATTTAATAGAGAAGGGAGGAGGGGAAACCCGGTACCGGCATGTAGCCTACTCCTTTCGAAAAGTACCTACCAAGGAGACCAACGGCTTTACGTCTTATCCGAAAGAACGGTGTAACCTTGACAGTCGTAAAGGTCCCTCCACTAAACCGGACTGCCGAGCAGACAGCGTCAAGGAGAACGAAGCTGTCACACAAAGCTTTTGAACCCTAGTCTGCTCTAGCCAGCGATATACGTGTGTTTCAGGGCAGAGCGGTCTCCCACTCAACCCCTGACCACGCCCGATGTTGCTTAACTTCAGTGTTCGAGTGAGAACTGGTTAAACGACCGCGGCTAAATTGCTATGCAAGCGGACGCGGGCGACAAAAAAAACGTGTCACATCGCCAACGCCAAAGTATTATAGCTATCAAGAATCTAAAATATGTGTTGGAAAGCTCAATTCAGTATCTCCATTTCGTATTGATATATTGTGCATCCATTTTTTATGCTCCTCTTATCAAACCCAATTTAGTAAAGCTCTGCAAAACACGATTTTTTGTGGAAATTAATTTTTTGTAAGTTGGCAGGGCAAGATATAATCCTGAAATTTTTGTCAGTTGTCAACATTCATAGTGGTAACATTTGTGAGAAAGTATATTTTTTTCCAAAGCAAACTTTAAGTTTAAAAAAATAAAGTAGTAGGCCTAATTTGTTTAATTTTAATTTTTTGTAGGTTGGATCCCTGCAAATTTTGTAATAGCACTCTATCTATTGGTCCTTGACGTTGGTGTGAAATTTCCGCAAAATCGGACGAGCAGTTTGGCCCCTACGCATCGAACACACAGACACAAATAAACACAACGAAGTGCCGAAAACTTGCCATAGAGGACTCCGTTCGCTCCGCTCACTCGTCCAAAAACTGGCTGCAAGATAATTAACCCTGGGAACTTTGTAACCAACAAATTGACTCGTGTAGCCCTGCTCTATGTGCAGAATGTTAGGTACCGAACACTTGATTGAAAGTTACACGATATGACGATTAGGTATCAAATGAAACCGGTGGAAAATATAAAACTAAAACTCAAATTCATAAAAATTACAATACCATCTATAAAATCGAGAGGTAAGCATAGAGATGAGAACGTACACTTTTCAACTGCCAGTCCCGTGCCTATGGCATTGAATGGGCGGGCGGTGAAGCGGCCGCATTCATTGTAGAGTTGGTCGGTAGCGAAGCTCAGTAGGCATCCAACTACGTCAAGATTTGTGACGTCACGGACCGTAGGTTTTACATATTGCTCAAAACTTGTTCAATTATTGACCGATTTCTTAGATTTCTTTTTAAATTCCTAAAATAATTTAAGGTTTAACATATGGTACGGACAACGTAATGTGATAATATGGCTTTAACGTCTCATATTATTGCACTAAGGCTATTCCAGACGATGACTGGTGATACTGATATAGATGACGATGAAGGACGATAACAAAAAACTTTCCTTATGCCGGATTTGAACCCACGTCCTCTTAGTGGAGGCACTTTTTAAATTTCTGTCTTTAGGCCTAACACCATCAATCATTCATTCATTCATATATATATATACTATGTGTGGATTAAGGTAACAACTTTAAATTAGCTGCAGTTGTCATCAGCAGGTGAAAAGTTTTGTCACCCCCAGCCCTTCAGGCTGGACTTTTGTTCTCTATGCTTTCCCAACCTGTCAACCCTTCTCCAATCTAAACTATATACTATAGTATATATATACCATCTACCAGAGATGGTTTGTACTCTACAGTTAATTTTATATGTAGTATAAAAGGAAGTGCATTCAGCTGCTCTACACACGTTATTAACAATGTACAAAACAGACCAAGAATTTAGACAGTTTTAAATTGGTGGCTGGCAGCTGCATAGCTCAGTTGGTAAGAGCATAGCCCAGACAGCTAAGGTCCCGGGTTCAAACCCCGGTGTAGTCACTTTTTTAATTTCTGTCTAAAGTACTAACATAACAACGTCAAAGTCGCCTACTATAAAGCCAAGGTTAAACATATTCAAAGGGTAGGAATTTGAGTGCAAATTTTTGTCTGAAAAATCAAACCGATGGTGGAGTGAAACTACCACATGAAAATGTACTCAAGGATTCAAGGATAATATTTGTGTTAAAAAAATACTATGGTTGACTTGCAACTCCAACCATCCGTTCCGCTAACGGGGGCCATCCTTCGTTAGGAAACCGGAACCTAAGTCTGTAGCCTGTGGGGTAGGGTAGGCTCTTACCTTAAAACAGTAGGTAAGTACAATTAGTTGCCAGGGTAACCTAAGATCTCTCTCTATTCCATTGTGCAACTGAATTGGAGCTAAGGGACTCTATGAAATTTTGTGAATGACTTTTAAACTACCTAAATGATGCTAAATATGACTATTTATTCTAACCCTTTCAGTACTCTTTTCCCAAACTAATTAGGTAATTTTAAGCTAAAAATTCTAGTTTAGTTCAGTTGAGCATTTTTTCTAAGATTTTTTTTAGTATTTTTTCCCACATGATTTGTAAGAAATTTAGGTAAATTTTGGATCTTGAATACAAGCCACATTTTGAGTTAAAATGTTAATTATAAGTGCATATACCCGGTAGGCCTACCTAAAACTATATATTTTCTTAAGGTTTTGTATATTTTGGATTTTGTGTAGGCCTACCTCAAATACCTGCAATACTGGAGATAGACCTATCACATTTCCGGGACAAACTAGAATTTTCTTGTATTTAGCTGTTTCTTGCAGAAATGTGTAGTATTTTCAATCTTCAATAAAAAATGTACCATTTGTACCATTGGCCTGGGGGAAAAAATATAAATTTTTTTATTAACCACAAAGGAAATTAAAGGTGTGATTGAAAAACCTTATTTTTATCCGCATTTAAGTTACAAAGTTGATGTACATAATTGACACTACAAAGACTGAAAGGGTACAGTACTAGCAGGAGACTTGGAGGCAAGAGGAGAGAACTGGGAAGTTGTGGAAGAGATACGATTGTGGGAAGATAGAAAGAAGTAAAAAAGTTTGGATGCTAAACCAAAGCTGATCCAGAAAGAAGCAGGAAACGCCAATGGATAGAGATGAATTGATGATGATGATGATGAAGACAAGGTTTTTAAACATAAGCCCTCTTTAAGGACATGGTTACTATTGATTAATTACTAGGAAAACGCTAAAGTCCCGCCGCGTTGATGGATGAGCGTTTTTTTTGTAAGTTTTTTTTTGCGTTTTGTGCGTTTGTTTGCACTTTTCCTTTGCAAGTGCTTTTTGAATGCATTGTGGAGGTGATAGTTGTCAAGTTTCTATTGTTATTTGTTAATTGGTATTATAAACTTCAAAAAACTCATATTAAAACCTTTATTTCTGTAGATTCTGACTAATTTTTTCAACTTTTTCTTTCAAAAGGTACTACATCACCATAACCTTAATGTCCATGTGAAATCTGAACGTTGTAGCCCTACCCGTTTGGTCAGAATCGGCCCAAATGTGACGAAAATATCGCACTAAAAATTGAAAAACTAATATTAAAACCTTTAATTCTATGGATTCTAGCTAACTTTTTCAACTTTTTCTTTCAAAAGGTACATCACCATAATCTTAATGTCCATGTGAAATATGAACGTTCCAGCCCCACCCGTTTGGTCAGAATCGGCCCAAATGTCACGAAAATATCGCACTAAAAATCGAAAAAAATCGTAAAAGTACGATATTCATGAGAAATATTTCTTCGATTGTACCCAAAAACAATACACCTCTAAGTTCAGAGAAAACGAAGGTCCGGTCAAATTTTCATCAAGATCGCATATGCCGTTTGCCCGGAATCGAGCGAACAAACAGACGGAAAAAAAAAAAAAAAAAAAAAAACACCCGAGCTAAATTTTTTGGGGGGTCAGTGAAATTGAAGTCTTCGCTTCGCTCATCCAATTATTATTATTATTATTATTATGATTTATGTTATTGTGTTAATGTGGTTTAAATCCAAAGACAAAATGTAAAATTGGAATCCAAACCCTAAAGAGACAATCAGGGTGCGAATTAACTACTTTGCAGAGGGGGGGATGGCTTAGAATAGTATTTTCGTTGGCAAACCGGGGTCTGGGGCTTTGCCCCAGCCGTCGGAGGCGAATTTTTTTTTGTATTATTGCTCTCAATATGGCCTTAGAAGCGATCTGATGAAAATTTTGGGGTCATTATTGCCCTCGAGATGGCCTAGAAGTGACCTGAGGACAAATTTGGGGGTATTATTGCCCTCAAGATGGTATTAGAAGCGATCTGAGGTATTATTTTGAAAGGAATATGGGTAAATTGACGCATTATTTATTAACATTACGAGATAAAGACATTTGATATGTTATGAGATGAGATGGGAATCCAGAGGTGGGGATTTAGCCATCCCCGGCAGGGATACCTTTCAGTAAAACAGAGCCAGGGATGAAATTACCAGAGGGTGGGAAATCCCCCCCATCCCCCCCGTCAATTCGCACCCTGGAGACAATGTTGTGTTTGCTGTACATAGGCCTAGATATTAAGTTTTAGTGAGAGAGTAGGCCTATGTTGCTTGTAGCCCATCCATCTATTAGTTAGTTTTCCGCATTCACTATGTCAATGTTTCAATTTTGAGTAGTTTGTCCCATTCTTGATTCTTTTTATATCCATGTTGTTTTATTTGGAACAAGGGAACTCCATCATAAGAGCAGCACCAATTAAGTATCATGGACGATACAGACATACACCACACCCACTACCAGGGGACACAAGGGTTCACAGTTCACACCACAGTTTACTCCAGAGTCCAGAGTAGCCTCGTGCTGGCAAGCATAGGAAAACATTGAACTTGCCGCGATTAAGCTGAAGGGGTTCCAATGCCTGTTAAGTAGGGTTAGCAATTTCTCAAACTATTATCAATTTTGGTTTTTAAATCGGGCTGCACTTCGAACATTTACGTTATTTTGTTTTCACTAGGCCGATTTTATTTGGATAAACGCAATAGGCCAATACACAATTACACAGTTAGGCCTACCATGCAAGATAAATACTTTGCATTCAGAAAAGGCTGGCTGGATGGTTGATTGGCTGAAGATGTCACGGAGTCTCGAAAATGTTGTAAAAACAGTGAAGAATAGCACGGAACCACGAAATTATGGCATAAGAGGATTAACGTTCAACCGGTGGATGTAATACTAATGGTAATGGGGAATTATTAATAGCATTGTTCTTATGGAATGTGAACCGGCCACTCAAAATTCAACGTGAAAACCGTTTGACTGTAAGGTGAACTGTGGTGTGAGCAGCTAGTGAACATGCTGGGAACAGGCAAACATGCTGACCAGTGCTTCTTCATGACCACTAGCTTAACGATAACATCACTTCAATCACTGACAATAGCCGTGTCAGATAACTTGCAACAAACAAGGAAGTTAAAAGATTTTATAAAATTACGCTAACTAGGAAAACGCTAAAGTCCCGCCACGTTGATGGATGAGCGTTTTTTGTAAGTTTTTTGTTTGTGTTTTTTGCGTTTATTTGCACTTTTTCTTTGCAAGTGCTTTTTGAATGCATTGTAGGTGATTGTTGTCAAGTTTCTATTGTTACTTGTTAATTGGTATTATAAACCAAAAAAACTCATATTAAAACCTTTATTTCTGTGAATTCTGGCTAACTTTTTCAACAAGGTCCCCTCCAATTTTCATCAAGATCGCATATGCCGTTTGCCCGGAATAGAGCAAACAAACAGACAGAAAAAAGAAAAAAACACCCGAGCTAAATTTTTGGGGGGTCAGTGAAATTGAAGTCTTTGCTTCACTCGCTACGCTCATCCAACAAATTAAATGAATGAAATAGTTAAGCAAGTAGTCGAGCACTGTAACTAAAATACAGGCTAAACCTCAAAAAGGGAGGATAGATGAATTAGGAATAAATCAACTGTTCCAAAAAATGACTTACAAACATCAGTTATTGTTTGATGCAAGAGTAGGCGGTTGAATATGACGATGTCCGGAAGCTGAAGTTGAAGAATCACACGTAGGCTGCGACATAAAATGTGGAAGGTTCTCGAGGAGCCTCCTTGATGGCCATACAGGTTCCTTCCATTCCTGAAATGTGCAACAGTCACTAGGGTTACACAATGATAAAATAAAAATAATTGATAATTGGAAAGGTATAAAGCTAAGCTATGTACTATTATAATTTATTATTGGATATAAAGCAGGGTTGGGTCAGTAGAATATTACGCGTAGAAAATGCGTAATCTACACGTATATTCTACTGTAGAATAAGTAGCCTGAGTAATGTAGAATATTCAAATATTCTTCTAGGCCTACATATTCTACATGTCGAAATTTTATTTCTTTATTTTTTATTTATTTACTGCGACAAGCAATGGAAAAAAGTTGGGAGCTGGGTAAAAAAATGAGTATGGTCTTCCTAGACATCGAGAAGGCTTATGATAGTGTGCCAAGGAATGTAGTGTGGGAAAGCTTGGAAAGAAAAGGGGTGGACAAAGGACTGATAGACAGGGTTAGAAGTATGTACATAGTATGTGAAAGCTGTGTAAAAACACAGTTTGGGCTGTCAGGGTGGTTTCAAATAACACAAGGACTGAGGCAGGGAAGTGTGCTGTCACCACTGCTATTTATAATAGTGATGGATGACATCCACAACAAAGTAAAGATGGAGGGAACGGAAGAGGTAGAGGTTATGCTGTTTGCCGATGATTTCGTGGCATGGTCGGAGTATGAGGAGGTACTCCAGAGGTACACAGACCTGTGGAAGAGGCACATTGAAGAGGCCGGCATGAAGATAAGTGTGATCAGGAGCAAGGTTGTTACTATGCCAGGAGAAGGAGATGTAAGGAACTACCATGCAGAGATCAAGATTGGAGCAGAAACCCTGGAGGTGGTGGAGAGTTTTGGCTACCTAGGAAGTGAAATAATGGCAAGCGGGAAGATAAAAAAGGAAATCACTAACAGAATCCAAAAGGCCAGCAACTTCTACCAGTGCGTAAAAGGACTTGTGCATTGTACAAGGCAAGCCGACGTACGAGATGGTTGTGAGCGACGCGGAATTGTACCCGTACGAGCCTGGTAACAGCTCGCCTGATCAGCTGCTGCAGGACAAGTCTTTGTCCACCACTCGATTCAAGATTGGAGACATCGTGTGGGACGTTCAGAAGTTTCTCGTGTTCTCGAATGATCGTCTCAAGAAGCGCATTCGCAAGAAGAATGAGTCTTCACACCATAGATTCAGGAGAGAGGTTATCTTCAGTCTGAGACTGCAAGATCTGCGAGGGTTGGCGATAGACTGGGTGTTCAAGCGGCTGGACTGGATGGACACCGGGCAAGATACGGCCATGGATTCCATGTTAACGTGGAAACAGAAGAGGTGGCTCGTATCGCTCGAGTTGAACCAATCGCATGACACCGAGATGGGCATATAGTGGACTGTGTTCTGGACGATGGATTCATTACGAAGAAAATCACACAAGTTTTCCTGAGGGAGCAAGATGTGTTATTTGAAATGAAAAGTTGGAGGCTGTAATTCAACAGTATAGTATCAAAGATTTCTGAATGTGTGCTGGCAATAGAAGAATGTAGAAAATGGTTTCTTATTAAGCTTACAAGTTGTAAGTAGGTAAATTAATATGAACGCATTTCTTTACACCATGTCAGTGAACCGACATTAATGGTCTTCCGCAATCCAGTACAGGTTGATGATGAAAATTCTAGAAGTTGTCATGGTGAAGAGGGTGCATGATTGCACTGAACACTCTTCTCCGGGAATGGTCTGGACTTCTTCACTCTTTCTGACTCTCTTTAGTTGTAAAACTGTCTTTTAATTTCAATGTTACTGATATTGCATCTCAGGTTAACGTAAAGAGGATGTGTGTTCTGTACGCAACAAGTTGTTCAAATTTGACCAACACACTGTGAGAATTTGGGTGATGCAGCCGGATACATCACCGTTGGGGGGTATGTCATGCCTTGCATTCCAGTCACAGTGGGTTGGGTAAGTCATATCATTTCCTATCATTGTGTGGCTCGTTGGTCTTGTGGTTAGCGTATCTGCTTCCAATGCAGAAGGTCTGGGGTTCAATTCCCGCTATAGTCAGAAGTTTTTTAACTTCTGATTTGGACTTAAGTCCATCAGTTCTTGTCTTAGGAGTTTGTAAACGGTGACTTTGGAGCCGTCCTAGCAACGAAGCACATAATAAGTTCAGAGTTGTTCTGAATCGGTCTTGTTGATTCTGGCGTTGATTCGCGGGTGTTCGCAATGTCCATACCACTGATTGCTATATTACCTATTAAAAATATTGATCTTTGGTTGGTTATCGCTCACTCGTCGATTGCGTCGGGGCCTACAGGGTGGGCTTGGTCGCTTTGATTTAAAGTCCCCCACTGAAAATCAGTTATATAACTGAGTGGGTAGACTCTAAATACAATTTATTTATTTATTTATTTTATTTATAATATGTTGAGGGCTGTGTATTTTCAATTGTTGTTGTCAAGGGAGATTGATATGTTATGTTTATCTTTTGAGGTCTGAAAGACAAGATCCAAATAAAACCATCACTTTAAATTTATTTATTTAATATTTTATTATTTAAAAATTCAATTTATGAGTTGTAAGTTGTAATTAAACGTATTTCTTTATACCCTGTCGGTAAGCCGACACATATCATTGGCTTATGCAACTCAAAATTATGCAACTTGAAATTATATTATTAATTAGTAGGGTGTGAGAAAATATGTAGAACAGCGTGGAGGAGACTGGAATGTGGTGGAAGAAGAGGAGTGGTGGCAGGACAGAAAGAAGATGGAGAGGCCTGCCGACCCAACGCAGAGTTGGATGTGGCAACAGATAATGATGATGATGATTAGTTTGATTACTGATTAGGGCCTCATACAAATTACAAAATTAAATGATTTCTTCACAAGAAATCACCCAATTAAAGTATTAAAATAGGGATATAATTAAAGGATAGAGGAATTAGGAGTTACTGAACTGTTCCAAGAACTGACTTACAAGCGATATGAGCATAGGCCTAGGCGCCTGAATATGGCGACATGTGAACTGCGACATGCGATGCCGAGCGTTCTCATCTGTCCTCCTTGAAGTTCGTACAGGTTCCTCTCATTCCTGAAATGCGCAACACTGTGAGTGACTAGTAGGTTTGTAAAACCATAAAATAAAAATTATTGATAATTGGGAAGGTGCCACAAAATGACCTAATCAAGATTGAAAGTCTCTAGGGATAAGTCAAAACCAAATATTTTCAATAAAAAAATATTGTTGGTTGATTAATGGTTGTGAAATCTTTGACGCACCTTGATTGTGGATTGTAATTTATTATGATTCACACAAGACATGATAGACATTTAATTAAATGGAGGGGGTATATTTGGCATAGACATGGATATTGAACACAGTAGGCTAGATCAGCAGTCATTGGTCCACTTCCATGACAATTAGAAGCCATCTTGAAATTCCTGTTTGCATGTTAAATAAGTGGGAGCGATTTGTAGCCCCAATAGTTCTCAAGATTGCCGTCAGTTTGACAGGTGAGCATAACTTCTTATTGTTTCTGTTTGTGCATTCCCATGCTGCACAAGCTAAAACCATATCAAATAATCCCGTAAAATACTTTATTGCATTAAAAAAGCATAAATTAAAACGCCAAATCGACATCTTGAAAGGGAGTGATCGGCGCTTCAATTTGGAGTCGTCCTCACCATTTTGAGGGCAGTGCTAATCCCTCAAAGAAACTAAATTTACAAACAGGCCGACTCATGTACCAATTATACCTTCGTCACAACTTTGGACCCACCACCAAGATAAATGTATCTCGACGTTGCCAAATAGAAATCAAAACTAACAATGTGGTCTGGCGACACATTTAAATTACTTTTCTATTATATTGAACGGAGTGGAGCCATTGTATCGGCATCGCTGTCCGAAGTCTGAGGCGCACGCCTAGCGAAATTAGGGGATGACAGGTTGACAAGACCACTTATTCCGCTCGAATGAAGAGCGGCGAAATAGGCACTGCACTCAAAATGGTGAGGACGACTATACGCTCGGGCCTGTGCGGAGGTATTGGAGACTGCTAATCTATCCTACTATAGGTGTTAAATATCTATGGGTAGGCCCTATAGCAGTCTGCAAAAGCAAGGGTTTTGTAATATGATTGAATTTGGCCAAGTTTCTTCAGAAAACATAAAATAAATTAGATACATAGATATTTAGTTGATTTACTATTTATCATTAATTGGCTGCTTATAGAAAGTTTTTGAAAATTGATTACCTGTTGTGTGCATTTCTAATGATGAACAATTGAAGAGAAGTAGGGAAAGGTACAATTAGTTTAGCCTAGAAAGTTTAGTATATTTGGATCAAAGGTGCATCATTCGTTAGACTTAGGTTAGGTCATAATGCACCACTCTAGCCTAGAGGACTAGACTCGTCAACTCGAATTAAATTCTCCGTTCATACAGCCCTAGCTGGAGAAACATAAATTTAAGTTTTAGTTTTACTGAAAATCAGTTCTTGTAACCGATTATTGAGTAGGCCCTATGCGTATTCGACTGGGATGCACAGAGCACGCTTGCAGTTTTCAATCGCTATCTACGTGGTTAGGTCGTACTAACTGCGCACTGCACTCAGTACAGCATAGAGCAGTCAGTAGTATGCACCATATGTGCTTATTTAGTATCGGTGGCGGGTTCACTCACCTTGCAGTACGTCCCCAGAGCAAGCTTTCCCGACGAGCCGTGCTTGTTCTGATCTTTCGGAGTTGGCAGCACTAGCATGGTCTCCGTCATTCCGTACCCTTGGCGAATGTGTTTCAGGCCTAGCCTATTGGTAACCTGAACATTCAAAATAATAACATTATTGAACACAAGACATAAAAGGAACCTACATATTACACTTAACTATAAGTAAGCAGGCTTACACACATCTATGCAGCCTACTACTAATTATACAGTGTTGAAAAATAAGCTGATTGGCAATGGCTCACGATCGCCATTGGAAATGGGAAACTTGTTCGTAAAAACGTCCGTTTAAAAAAATCGTTGGCAGGAAAACCCCACCGACTCACTAATCTCTTAATTGTGACTATGTTGAAAAACAAAAATACTGACACCAATTGTAAGCATCGGACATACAAACTTAGCACCACTACGACTACGTGAATTAGTTACGTGCGTGCTAGTAAAAAAATACCCTTTTAAATGAAATTTCCATGCACCAAGATGAATTTAATCATCTCTACCCGGCCGGTGTCCACCAAAGGTTTATACACGTTGAACCTTCCCATCCCTACTTCTGAGCAAGTGTGACTTGTGTCCAATCGTCGATCCTAAATGCTGTGGCGGATGCCTAGTAGGCTATATGGCCAAAACTCTCACTGAGTGACATTAGAGGTAGTTCTCCACCCTAGCTACATAGGCCTAAAGAGGTTTACGATCTACATTCTATGTAGGGATAACTTTGGTTAACCGGAAACCGGTTTCGAATTTCAAAACAGTTTTTTGGTCTTCTTAAATGGTAGCGAAACATGCAAGGGAAACTTCCTTGGTTATCTGTACGCAAATGCGCCATTTCTCGGCTGCAGGGCTAATATTTTCAAAATTGAGATCACGCATCCCAACCAACCAAGGTCACCCGCTTTCCCGATCGTAAATATGCCGATAAAGTAGAGGCAACAAACATCCTCGCCACTTCTAACCCACAATTTTTTTTTTTATTTTTTTTTGTTTTTGGATAACCATAGGGGTGTGCAAATCCATGTTTTTCATTTCGAATCCGAAGCGAATCTGAATATTTTCTAATAGAATTTAGCGTAGCCTATCGTTAAGAGATGTGCAATTTTTTTTTTTAAATTTGCTAAATTCGCGTCTTAACTCTTAACCCATCGGCTTCGGGCTTACCATTAAAAATCGCTGCGCAGTGCCCCTAAAATCCATTTATTTTTTACGAAATGGGGTGCGGAGCGCACCTCAGCGAAAAATTCACTGCTCCTACAAAAATAACCCGATTTACTTGAAATAAAAACTAAAATATAGCCTTAATAAATGTCTAGGGTGTATGAACGTTCCTATGAATTTTTCTTGGTGTCAAAATATCACACCCCTCATCTTCGTCATATCCTTCAAAATATTGCAAATCGCCGTAGCCGCCATAGCGCGCGCGCCGCTATACGGCCTACGAATGCAAACATAATCATTCTTTCAAGCATAGACAGGCTAAAACTTGACCGAGATAAGAGCCAAACACATCGTTGGATGCAGCGAAGTGCGTAGAGTACATTGAGCGCAATCTCTTGGTGATTGGACGAACCATTCTCATACAACGACCGATAATGTAGCACGCTGTTCCAGCCCGTCGATCCGACGGCCAGGTAGTTCGGCGGTCATTTCAAACAGCCCGTCGATTCGACCGGCGAGTAAGCTGATGGGTTAAAAATAAAAATTTGCAATCTTTAGTTATTTACCAAAAACCAATTTGATAGGGCCTAATGCACAACTTAAAAAAAGAAAAAACGCATAGTTTAAAATTATCGATAGATAGATAGATAGATATTTTATTCACTAGACTATACAGTGTACAGTATAACTCTTGCAGAGAAAGTGATAGTCTATAGTTAATATTAATATAAAAGGATAGTAATTATAATGATATACACAGTGTTAGAAGAAAGAATAGTTGGATATAAAGCATAATTGATAATTGATATGATATTGATATTGATAGTATGATGATTGATATATGATATATATATATATGAGATTCTTAATTGATTTTAATGATAAACACAGTGTTTATTAAAGTAGAGTAGATGCAAAACAATAGCATGCGCTACTATAGATAAGAACATATAATAAAGAAAAGTTGGATATAAAGCAATTTGATGTGATATGTGATAATATTGCTGATGCACAGAAACAGCAATGATGTACAGGAGAATGTGTCTAGTATATTATATGATGATGATGATTGATAGTGTTTATGTAAGTAGAGTAGATGCAAAATATGCCTACTAGATTAGATTCATATAGAATAAAGAAAAATTGGATATAAAGCAATAATTGATAGATATTGTGATAAGATCTAATGGCACAGAAACAGCAATGATGTACAGTAGATGTGTCTATAGTATTAATGATATATAATATATATATATAAGCGGGCTTATGCTTAAAAACCATATATTCATATATAATATATATATATATAATATATGGATTGTGTAGGTTTTCGCGGCCGTCATAGGATAAAAACAGGGTCTTGGGTGTTTATTCGGTGTAACACTGACTTACACTAATCGAATTTTACACTGACAAGTGTAAAGCGGAAATAGTTACTTTTAACGGAAGTAGTAGGTTAGTGTAACGTACACGGACGTACACAAAAAACGTCCAAATTTCTGTTACGAAATGTACGTAAATGTAAAATGTAATTACCTCCCATTGTAAAAAGGTAAGAGTCCTTTTTCTTTAAAGGGACCCCATTCTCATCCCTCACAACAATTACTTGCAGTCTCGGCCTCCATGTTTATCGTTTAATGGCGCGCAATGTCGGTGTAAATTCTTTACACGACCAAAATAGGCCGTGTAAATATATCCTACACTGTCTACACTAGTGTATATAGCCTACACTAACTGTACAGAAAAACGCCGACGTAAATTCTACACTGCTTGCTTGGACACAGAAAAACGGACCAGTGTAGATATTCGCTTACACTAGTGTAAAGTGTAACACTAAATGTACACAGACGAACGAACCTCTAATTCGCAACTGATACAGGCGGGAAAACGGCGGGAAATTCAAATTTTTGAATTTCGAAAACTCGAATCTGCTAAAATTGACTCGAATCTGAATCCATCTTGGATTCGGTTTCGGATTCGAATTTCGTGGATTCGCACTGCCCGTGAAAACCGGGTTTGGTTTTTTGGAAATAGGTTAGCGATTTCGCTAACCAATGTCATCCCTAATTTTATGCTATTGAAAATAGGCCTAACTAAATCAGTCTCCGCGCCCAGCTTACTGGTATTGTGAACGAAACTCACTAAGCTATGCCATACGAGGGGGTTTTCATATGCACGGATGGATCAGCAAAACCAGGAGAGGGGAATGCAGGTACAGGAATATACAGCAGAGTTTGAGGAATCATTCCCAGCAGGATCAAATGGGAGTAATTATGATGGGGAGATGAGAGGTATAAGCAAAGCATTGGAGAAGATTGAACACTAGCCTAGAGGCCTAGAGTGCTATAGAGAAGACAGACTCAAGAGCATCTATCCAGGCCATAGTGAGTAAAGAAGAAATAGTGAAGCAGAAATAAGAAACTGCAAGTTCAAAATCCTGAGGTTGATGAACGCTGGTAGGCCTAACTCTGTAACACTAGGCCTACAGTGGATACCGGCGCACTGTGGCATAAATGGAAACGAGAAAGCTGATTTCCTTGGTAAAAGGGGAAGTAAAACCAAGTAGGCCTATTCATGGATATGGCTATCGGCCGATCTCGTGCCATGGCCATGATGGCTTGCACTTGCAACGCGGTGAGTGTGTTGAGTGCGACAATGTGTCTAGGCCTACTGTGTGAGTGTGACGCATCAATGATAAAGCTGTGCGACGTGTCGGTACCATGACTTTGAGGATAAAGTAGGTAGCAAGGATGGAGAAGAATTTGACTGGGAAAGGTATAAATTATGAATGATATTTACGCTTAGGCTTACCAATTACTATGGGACCTAGCGCCTAGTGGTAGTAAAAGTGCAACACAAGTTACTGCCCATGAACACACTTGAACACGTACAATTTACTAGCTAGCTACCGGTACCGGTACTTAATTCAGCCTATGCCACTCGTTAAGCATTTTTACTTTGAAGACCAACAAGCAGTGGCGGCTGGCATGGTGAGGCAAGTGAGGCAAAGCCTCACCAAAGAATCTGACTTTTCAACCCCTTAATTAACTAAACTATGACAGAAATTGTTTTCCGTTTTTACACTTCTTAGCCAACGTAATACGCATTCGCGAATGTTTATACTGTGATAGATTTGGTTTTGAGTTGAGTATTAGTGAGCGTGAGTGCAGCGCTGCAAAACCCTCATGAACAGACTGCTTGAACGATTGAGAAACCCTCAAGAACGGTGAAATGCCTCCCGACCAGAACTCTTGGATCAGCTCAGTCCTTAGACCCGGAGGGTATATAATGGCCTAGTCGCGCATGCGCGATGATGTCGTGCGGCCATTGAGGCTGCCGGCTAGAACGGTTGGACTGAGGCGAAAAACTTTGGCCGATGTCTTGTGGGTTGTGGCCGAGAGATACCATACCGGCTAAAACAGCTGCACTGAGGCGACCAACTATGGCCGTCTATCTTCGTCTATGTGGTTGATCAGCAATGTTGTGACGATCCCATTAGCCGTTTTATTTATCAAATTTAGTTTTATCACAACTGGCTGATTACAAGGTAGGCCTAGGCCTACTTGTTCATTAACGGGACCCCCCCCCCTCAATTTTTTGTTAATTGATCCCCCCATCGTCGTTTTTTTACTTATTTCTGTGGACAATAAATAATTACAAGTTGCGAGGAGTTGAATATGACCCAAACAGTGAACTTGACTCACATGTTCAACGTGACTCAGGCGAGTATAGTCCATTGGAACGCGTAGGCCGCAGCTGACATTGACACAGACACCAAATGAACCTTCAAAACCTTTAACGTCACTATTTTAAACGAAAGTACTTTTCCATTGAAAGTCCTTTATATTAAAATCGCGACGTTAAAGGTTTTGTAGTGTGAAGTAGGCCTATGTTGGCGTAGGCCGTGTCCCACTCCTGGCGCAAAGTTTGTAGCCGGAAAGGATGTTTTCGAGGCTTTGTTCGAAATAATTGTGTTTTCCTGGCCTCTCAGATGGAGTAGATGTAGTAGTTATGATTGTCTAATGAAATGTTTTTACTGAATTTTTACATTTTTTGGAGGGGGTCACGTTAATGAACAAGTACCGATTACAAAGACTGTGGGCTTTATACAGAAATTATTTCATCCAGGCTAACTCAAAGTCAAGCATATATGTAGGTACTCAACCTTTATTGCATGAAATGCCCTAGGACCTGTAGGCCATCCACTATCCAGGCGGACGCCCTTCAGGCTAAACCTCAAACGTTATCTTCTGACGACTTTTTGATGAAATTGAAATGATCGCGGCGCGGTCTACACGGCACCTTGCGTTTTTAAACCCTTTCTATTCTTTTAATTGTAATTAATAGGTCTAGCCTATTATATTTATTGTTATTTCTAGGGCCTACGTGTTTATATTGACCATTACAACCCTATCTCAGGCACCAAGTTGTACCGAGGCCTACCGCATAATTTAAAAGGGGAGATTGGGGTAATAAGGAATTGGGGTAATAGGGAACAAGCCCTATAATTCAAGAATTTGAAGATGTAAATTTTTATGAAAAATTGTTTGGTAAGGACATACCTTCTTCTTTGATAATGTAATCAATTCTACTGAAAACATACTTTTGATGCCAAAACTGACGAGAGGCCTTGGGCTGCAGATGACGGGGAGAAGGGGAAGCACCCATGGAAAACAAATAGATTCTTTAGTGAAAAATAAAACAGGGGGAATTGTAGATTTCCCTGAAAATCAAAAGCCTTGAGTAAAGGGTTTTTTAAGTTTAAAGAAGGACTCTAGTGGTATTTCAACAACAAAGCCCGCCTAGTCGCAAGGGGTTTTTTCAAGGTAGGGCATAAATTAAGTGATATTCTCTCCTTTTGTTAGGTACGGCTCAATCAGAATGTTACTTGCTTTGTCAGTTGAACAAAAATCTATTAATAGGTCACCTTGATATAACAATAGCTTTTAAATAGTGATTTGAAAGAGTGTTTACATGAAACAGCCGGAAGGATGAATCGGTGAAAGGTAAAGTCTGTTTTTTGAAGAAAGCTTTGTATGGTTCTTAAGCAAGCGAGTAGAGCTTGGTAATGACAAAATTAATTTAGTACTGCTTGAAATGGGTTTAAAAAGATCTGATTTTGAACCATGTATATATTTTAAGTTCGAAATGGGTGTATTTTCATAATCGCCTTTGTACGTAGATGTTTTTTTTTGTCTTTAGCAATGATGAAAAATACAAATCGGAAGTAAAAATAAAAACTCATGAGTAAGTTCAAAATGAAAGATCTTGGAGGGGCAAAATGTGTGCTGGGTATGAGGATCAGAAGGAAAAATGGGGAATTATGTTTAGCCCAAAAAATCTTATATTGAAAAAACTCTTGAAAGATTTTAAGACTAATTGTAAACTTTAAACACTCCAATGGAGGTAGGGTTAAAATTGTCCAGGGCTGAATACCCGATCCTTCTTTGCCTTATCAGGAACTGATAGGTTCTTTTAAGCGTCTTGCAGTAATCAGCAGACCAGATATTGCACACACAGTAAGTGTGCTCAGCCAATTCAATAATTGCTATGATAAAATCTCATTGGGTATGTGCTAAACGGGTCCTAAGATATTTACAAAAACAAAGGATTTGTGTCTTGTATACAAAAAAAACAGGGGTTAAACTTGAAGGATTTGCTGATGCAGATTGGGGAAAATTTGTTTTTTGGATAGAAAATCTTTTACTGGATTTGTTTTTGTACTTGGAGGGATGTGTAATCTCTTGGGAAAGCAGAAAGCAAAAAACCATTGCTCTCTCAAGCACAGAATCAGAATATATGGCTTTAACTCAATGTGCAAAAGAAGCAATTTTTCTTAAAATTTGTTGAATGAGTAAATTTTTGCAAATAAACGAATGCTATAACTTTGTATAATGATAATCAGTCTGCACAAAACTGGGGGAAAAATCAAATGTATCATAACAGGTCAAAACATATGATATAAGACATCATTTTATTAGGGAGTGCGTTACCAAAAAGATTATTGATCTAAAAATATTTGTCACAGAAAATATGTTTGCAGATGTACTCACTAAGAGTTTTCATGGTCCCCAAATCATGTAAAGGTTTTTTTAAAAGGGGTTTTGGTATGATGTACAAATAATCACAAAAATGGTTAATTTTCTTAACTTTATTGACCAACTGATCATGTATCTAGATTAAGGGCGAGTGTTGGAATGATCTTCTTTTTCTTATCTAACTACAATTGTTAAGTTGGTATTACTACAGTTGGTACGACAACAGTATTTATCTGTATTGTGTTGGCAACACTGTATACTTTTCGGCGTCCCTTCCGTTGTGAATAAACATGGTTGATGCAAATGTAGTTGCTTTATCTTTTAAAACAAGCGCAAAACTGAATAAATCCAATACTTTGAGGATAAAGTAGGTAGCAAGGATGGAGAAGAATTTGACTGGAAAAGGGATAAAATTTTGAATGATATTTACGCTTAGGCTTACCAATTACTATGGGACCTAGCGCCCTAGTGGTGTAAAAGTGCAACACAAGTTACTGCCCATGAACACACTTGAACACGTACAATTTTCTAGCTAGCTACCGGTACCGGTTATTAATTCAGCCTATGCTACTCGTTTTAAACATTTTTTCTTTTAAGACCAACAAGCAGTGGCGGCTGGCATGGTGAGGCAAGTGAGGCAAAGCCTCACCAAAGAATCTGACTTTTTCAACCCTTAATTAACTAAGTATGACAGAATTTTGTTTTCCGTTTTTACCCCTTCTTAGCCAACGTAATACGCATTCGCGAATGTTTATACTGTGATAGATTTGGTTTTGAGTTGAGTATTAGTGAGATATGACCCAAACAGTGAACTTGACTCACATGTTCAACGTGACTCAGGCGAGTATAGTCCATTGGAACGCGTAGGCCGCAGCTGACATTGACACAGACACCAAATGAACCTTCAAAACCTTTAACGTCACTATTTTAAACGAAAGTACTTTTCCATTGAAAGTCCTTTATATTAAAATCGCGACGTTAAAGGTTTTGTAGTGTGAAGTAGGCCTATGTTGGCGTAGGCCGTGTCACTCCTGGCGCAAAGTTTGTAGCCGGAAAGGATGTTTTCGAGGCTTTGTTCGAAATAATTGTGTTTTCCTGGCCTCTCAGATGGAGTAGATGTAGTAGTTATGATTGTCTAATGAAATGTTTTTACTGAATTTTTACATTTTTTGGAGGGGGTCACGTTAATGAACAAGTACCGATTACAAAGACTGTGGGCTTTATACAGAAATTATTTCATCCAGGCTAACTCAAAGTCAAGCATATATGTAGGTACTCAACCTTGATTGCATGAAATGCCCTAGGACCTGTAGGCCATCCACTATCCAGGCGGACGCACCTTCAGGCTAAACCTCAAACGTTATCTTCTGGCGACTTTTTGATGAAATTGCAATGATCGCGGCGCGGTCTACACGGCACCTTGCGTTTTTAACCCTTTCTATTCTTTTAATTGTAATTAATAGGTCTAGCCTATTATATTTATTGTTATTTCTAGGGCCTACGTGTTTATATTGACCATTACAACCCTATCTCAGGCACCAAGTTGTACCGAGGCCTACCGCATACTTTAATAAATAAATAAATTATTCAAAATTACTTTTTAGGCTAGGCCTAGCCTCAACATATATTTTACAGTCTATTCGCTGAAAGAAGCAGCAGCCGGGTTTTTGAAAAGATTTAGGTTTCAATGGAAGCAATTGACAAGCAATCATGTAAAGAGTTATATCCTCTTTTGTGCAATCCTTGCTTGACATCGTCGGTTTGTCCCGCGCGGTTGCCACTTTTGCTATATGACTGACCAGGACCACACGATCTATCCCGCCCCTACTTTTATATTCTATTTTAACGCTATTATTTTTAACCTTGGCAACCCTGTCTGCAATAGTCGCAAAAGCGTGGCGCGTGCCATGCAGGTCCAACCCTTCGCTATGCTTCGGCTCCTTTATGGCATTGTGTGGCTAATAGCTGACCAATTTCGGATCTATTCACGGCCGTTCTTTCCAAAACCCCGGCTGCTGTTTCTTTCAGCGGAAAGACTGTACTGATATTGGACTACGCCTAGGCTAGTAGGCAGGTCTATATTAAAGAGAAGTTGAGCAGTAGGCCTAGGCCTCTGAGGCCCTTATGAGGATTGGTTAAAAGAAGGAAGAGGGGTGATTGGATTGGATATAGCTTGAACGTCTCATATTACTGCACTTTGGCAATTGGAGACAATGAGTGGCGAAAGATGAGGATAAAGTAATGAACCGAAGGGAGGAGGGGAAACCTGGTACCAGCATGTAGCCTACTCCTTTAGAAAAATACCAAGGGGAACAATGGCTTAACGTCCCATCCGAAAGGACGGTGTAACTTTGACAGAAATATAGGTTCCTCCACTAACCCGGACTGCCGAGCAGACATCGAGGAGAACGAAGCCGTTACACTAGCACTCGAACCCTCCATCTGCTCTAACCAGTGGTTTAGGGCCTAGGCCTACGTGTGTTTCAGGTCAAAGCGGTCACCCACTCCACTTTACCCCTGACAGGCCCGATTCTGCTGAAGACTTCGGTGTTCGAGTGGGAACCGGTTAAATGGCTTTGGCTAAACCGCTGGCAAGAAAGGAAGAGGAGAGATATTGGAAAACGGAAGAAGAAAACATTCAATATAAAATGCAGAACTCATGAGAAAAAGAATCTGCAACCTTGAGCCATTGATTGAATAGCTACACAAAGCTAGGCCCTAATAAATAAATATAAAAAATAAATAAATAAATAAATAAATAGGCCAGGGCCTAGGGTACTCTTTCGGTTGGTATGGACAGTTTTTATGTGTACCTACAAAACCTTTAACGTCGCTATTTTAAATCTAAAGTACCTACTGATCAAAAACTGTCCATACCAACCGAAAGAGTTCCGGGACTAGCCTAGGTAGGCCTACCTAACCTCAAAATTTCCATTGATGAATTCTAGGCTCCCTACCTAGGATTAGGCTAATAAACCTACACGAATGAGGTGTTGTCATAATACACACCACAATTTTCATAGCCTACCTTTGTATGCGGGATTGGTAAAAATAAAATAATTATTGATAACAAATAAAACAGAAAAACGGATGTAAAAGCCCGTGTGTCCACCCACTGCTTCCTGAAGTGCCACTTACCGCCATGCTTCCCGCTGGCGCCCACCGCCATCTGGACGTTTAAAATATTGCTTCCCGCGGATGTGTTAAGATATCTATGCGCTTAAGTCCCGCCGCGTTGATGGATGAGCGTATTTTTTTTAAACGAAAAAAGCGTAAAATTGCGATTTTATCAACAAATAATTTTTCGATTACGCTCAAATTTCACACGAATATATTAATTTTCAATTAAAGTTCTGTGAAAAAATCATTACAATCGGATAAAGCTTGTAGGTTAGACCAGAACCCAGGTAGGGAAACCCTCTCCCCCCCCCCCCCCCCTGCGGAGAAATGGAGACCCATATATTATGTTAGGGTGGTTATTTTGGAGTAGAAATCCACTTGTTGGCCAGTTGGCCGGTGGTGGGTGCGGGGTACAGGGGTGCCCAAAGGGTCAATTGTGCTGTTTTTTGTAACTGTTTTTATTTTTTAGGGCCAAACCGTTGAACGAAATCTATTTTTGACTTTTGATTCGTGTAAGGAATGAAAAATAGAATTTTATACATATTTTTATTTTCTTGTATGTACCGGAAATAACAATTTTGAGTTTTCCAAAATCAAAGTCAAAATGGCCCCAAATTGCCCGTTTTGGTTAAAAATGATAAATTATGTTAGGGTGAACATTTGTTAGTAGAAATCCACTTGTTGGCCAGTTGGCCAGTGGTGGGTGCGGCGTACAGGGCCGTCCAAAAAGTAAATTTTGGGGATGATTTTCAACAGTTTTTATTTTTTTATGCCAAATCGTTGGACAAAATCTATTTTGGGCTTTAGATTCGTGTAAGGATTTGAAAATAGAATGTTAAGCATATTTTTATTTTCTCGTATGTCCCGGAAATAACAATTTTGAGTTTCCCAAAATCAAAGTCAAAATGGCCCCAAATTGCCCGTTTTGGTTAAAACTGATAAATTATGTTTGGGTGAAGATTTGTAAGTAGAAATCCACTTGTTGGCCAGTTGGCCAGTGGTGGATGCGGCGTACAGGGGCGTCCAAAAAGTAAATTTTGGGGATGATTTTTATTTGTTTTTATTTTTTTAATGCCAAATCGTTTTACAAAATCTATTTTGAGCTTTAGATTCGTGTGAGGATTTGAAAATAGAATGTTAAGCATATTTTTATTTTCTCGTATGTCCCGGAAATAACAATTTTGAGTTTTCCAAAATCAAAGTCAAAATGGCTCCAAATTGACCGTTTTGGTTAAAACTGATAAATTATGTTTGGTTGGTTATAATTTAATTTGAGCGCAATCGAAAAATAATTTCTCATGAAAATCCCACTTTACGCTTTTTTTCGTTTAAAAAAAATACCTTCATACAACAACGCGCCTGAAAATGCGTTTGCAAAGCTTCCTAGTTTAGAGATTTTGAAGGCCTCCAGAAAATGTCATCTCAATTGGAGTATCAGTTTAGCCGGAATCGTGTTAACAAACACAAAAATACATACATAAACAAAAATGAAAACGAAAAAAATCGTAAAATTGCGATTTTCATAAGAAATAATTTTTAGATTGTGCTCAAAAACGTGGCAGTTCTAAGTTCAGAGATTTCAAAGTACTCCAGAAAATTTTATTGCAATTGGAGTATTGGTTTAGCCGGAATCGTTTAAAAAACACACAAAAATACAAACAGAAACAAAAAAGAAAAACGAAAAAAATCGTAAAATTGCGATTTTCATGAGAAATAATTTTTTGATTGCGCTCAAAAACGTGGCAGTTCTAAATTCAGAGATTTTAAAGTTCTCCAAAAAATTTCAATGCAATTGGAGTATCGGTTTAGCTGGAATCGTGTTAACAAACACACAAAAATACAAACAGAAACAAAAAAGAAAAACGAACAAAATCGGAAAATTGCGATTTTTAAGAAATAATTTTTCGATCGATTTTTCGAACCGTGCATATCTAAGTTCAGAGATTTCAAACGTCTCTAGAAAATTTCATTGCAATTGGGGTATTGGTTTAGCCGGAATCGTGTTAACAAACAAACACACACACAACAAACAAACACACAACAAACAAATACCAACAGAAACAAAAAGAAAAACGAAAAAAATCGTTAAATTGCGATTTTCATGAGAAATAATATTTCGATTGTGCTCAAAAGCTTGGCAGTTCTTAAGTTCAGAGATTTCAAAGGTCTTTAGAAAATTTCATTGCAATTAGAGTATCGGATCAGCCGGAATCGTGTTAACAAACACACAAAAATACAAACAGAAACAAAAAAGAAAAACGAAAAAAATCATAAAATTGCGATTTTCATGAGAAATATTTTTTCGGTCGATTTTTCGATCCGTGCAGTTCTAAGTTCAGAGATTTCAAACGTCTCCAGAAAATGTTATCGTAATTGGAGTGTCGGTTTAGCCGGAATCGTGTACAAACACACAAAAATACAAAAAAAAAAACAGTCCGGATTTTTTTTTCTCCAGTGTAGTAGAATGGAATCTTCGCTACGCTTATTCAATTATCGTTGGTACGTGGCAAGAGCACCGTATGACCTGGTTTCGATCCCTGGACAGGATCCATATTTGGAAAACCACTTTACTGTCAATTCATTATCACCATTTATGTTCTACACTAGGAAGCTTCGCAAACGCTTTTTCAGGCGCGTTGTTGGATGAGCGTAATTTTTTTAAACGAAAAAAGCGTAAAATTGCGATTTTCATGAGAAATAATTTTTCGAATACGCTCAAATTTCACAGGAATATATTAATTTATAAAATTAAGGGTCTGTGAAAAAATCATTACA
The DNA here is from genome assembly GCA_024449915.1 of Sweltsa coloradensis. NCBI lineage: Eukaryota > Metazoa > Arthropoda > Insecta > Plecoptera > Chloroperlidae > Sweltsa > Sweltsa coloradensis. Next base: position 36,615 of record JAMZAV010000793.1, read on the forward strand.
ATTGGATAAAGCATGTAGGTGTTATAAGTCGAAGAAATGTTTTAAAAATAGAAAAAATCGTAAAATTGCGATTATCATGAGAAATATTTTTTCGATTGCCTCAAATTTCAGACGAATATATTAATTCATAAAATTACGGTTCTGTGAAAAAATCATCATAATCGGATAAAGCATGTAGGTGTTATAAGTCTAATAAATTTAAAAAAATCGAAATAAATCGTAAAATTGCGATTTTCATGAGAAATTATTTTTCGATTACGCTCAAATTTCTCACGAATGTATTAATTCATAAATAAAGGTAGTGTAAAAAAATCATAACAATCAGATAAAGCATGTAGGTGTTATAAGCCGAAGAATTTTTTTAAAAATCGAAAAAAATCGTAAAATTGCGATTTTTATGAGAAATAATTTTTTGATTGCGTTCAAAAACGTAATAGTTCTAAGTTCAGAAATTTCGTAGGCCTCCACAAAATTTCATCGCATTTGGAGCATTGGTTTAGCAGGAATTGTGTTAACAAACACACAAAAATACATACAGAAAAAAACGAAAGAAAAATAAAACATTCCGGATTTTTTTCTCCATTGTAGTTAAATGGAATCTTTGCTTCGCTCGCTACGCTCATCCAAAAATACATGATTCATATTCGACACACTATTCTTGAGTCGAATGACATGTCCTGAAATCGTGAATGCAAAATATTGTTTGATTCTGGCCAAAATAAGCAAGGGTGAGTTGTAAATAATTCGGTAAATTCTCCATTTGAACTTTTGAAGGTCGACTTCAAATAGCAATAGATTCGAATTGACATACCAAATTAAATGCTTTTTAGTTTTAAACTAGTTGCAGAAGTGAGATTTCTGAAAATCACAATGGGTAAGCTAAAAGAACCAGGATCAGCAACACAAATATTGGGTAGGCCTGAACGGTAAATGTAAATTGGGGAGGGGGAGGGGGAGGGGGTAAATGTCACGTGTGCAGTTCACTTGTATGGATATTGGATAGCAGTGCGCGGTGGCGCGCCGAACCGGACCATGTGTGGTCGAGGTGTCTCCGAATGAAGTCAAATTTTAAAAAAAAAAATGCCAATACTAGTTTAACTGTTTGTGAAAAACTATTATTTGTCAATCCATCTATTTTTGGCTAATCATCTATTAAAAAATAAATACATGAACTCTTATGTTATGCTGTTTATTTAAAAAAATATATAAATATATTTAACAAATTAAATTATTTATTAATTTTTAGTTTAATAAAATAGTGTTACAGTGAAATGTTCAATGTCGAATCTTATGTGTGTCTTATATAATAACCTGTTATATAGTAACTGTTTATAGTTCATCAATTTCAATACAGTACTAGTGTTACTTTTTTCATATAATGTGAGTATGTCATCAACATTTGTTACTATTACATGCTGTATCAGGGGACAGAGTCAATGCTCTGTATTTGCCTCGTGAAAATAAAAATAAAAATAGTACTACAATAGTTATAAAGTAAAATTATGGATACTAGGAAAACGCTTAAGTCCCGCCGCGTTGTTGGATGAGCGTAATTGGTGAATTGAGCTGCCATGTGTTTTGCGGATTTTCTGTTGTTCTGTGAAAAAATCAGAACTTTGTTGAAATTTTTTTTAATTAAATCAAATTAAATAAAAAATTAACTTATTTTTTTTAATTAATTGTAATTTTAAAAAAGGAAAAAATCGTAATATTGAAATTTTCATAAGAAATAATTATTCGATTACGCACAAATTTTACACGAATATATTAATTCTTAAAATTAAGGTTCTGTGAAAAAATCATTATAATCGGATAAAGCATGTAGGAGTTATAAGCAGAAGAAAAATAAAAAAATCGTAAAATTGCTCAAATTTCACACGAATAAATAAATTCATAAAATTGAGGTTCTGTACAAAAATCATTATAATCGGATAAAGCATGTAGGAGTTATAAGTCGAAGAAATTTTTAAAAATCGAAAAAAATTCTAAAATTGCAATTTTCATGAGAAATAATTTTTCGATTGCGCTCAAAAACGTGGCAGTTCTAAGTTCAGAGATTTCGAAGGCCTCCATAAAATTTCATCGCAATTGGAGTATCGGTTTAGCCGGAATCGTGTTAACAAACACAAAAATACAGAAAGAAAGAAAGAAAGAAAAAAGAAAAAAAAAACATTCCGGATTTTTTTCTCCAGTGTAGTGAAATGGAATCTTCGCTTCGCTCGCTACGCTCATCCAATAATGATGAGACTGAATTTAATTCTGAATGTATAGTTAATTAAGCGAGCGAAGCGAGCGTTTCCATTTGACTCTGCCGGAAAAATTTGTCACTCGTTTTGTTTTTGTTTTGTTTTGTTTTTTTTTTTGTTTGTTTGTATGTCTCGCCATAACGTTCGAACGGAGGCTCGGATCGAGTTGAAATTTTGACCATCCGCAAGCTTTGTTCTCGATTGAATGCCATTAGTTTTGTGGCAAAATCGTTCAAAAAGTTAAAAAGTTACATTAAAGTTAATCGAAAGTTTTTTTTTCAAACTAACCGGCGACAAAATCTGAGATAGCCAAATCATTTAGAATGTCCGTCCGGTCACGAATATGTTAATTTTAGTTTGATCCGATAAGTAGTGTAGATGGAAATTACATTATAACAAAAGTAACGTTGCCATGGCAACGAAAAGACGCGCGAAGTTTCTAATGCACTGCCACCTAGAAGTAATCAAAATACTTTCGAGGAAGCATTCTATTATTTGTCACCAAAGAGTTTAAATATTTTTCCCAATGAGTCAAGGTCCTCTAGATGGCGGTGGATTTTATCCACAAAGTAAATATTTACATACGGGTTTACCCAAATACCTTGGCAATAATAAATAATATCGGAAACATGGCCCTGTGGACAGCGAACGTCGCAAAATTTAAAAAATTTAAAAAATGTGCATTGTGGGTCTAGCTATAGCACGTGCTCGCTTATCAACGCGTCCAACTGAGCGTTTCCTAGTCTATTATGCATGTGTAAATTATTAAGAGAAACAGAATATAATGTCATTAGTAGTAATGTAATATTATCATTAGTAGTAATAATGTTAGATAGTAACAAATGCAAACGAATCATTTATTAGAAGAGTGAGAAGGTAGATCAGGGCACGATACAATGTGCAATGTACATGTACAGCTGTATGTATCCTTCATTCGACCCCACGTTGACTACGCGAGTGTTTTGTGGAATCCACATAACGTCACCAAAATTAAGCAAGTTGAACGCATTCAATACAATTTTAAGTTTTCTTTGTTATAAAAATAATATAAATTTTCACCGGTCAAATTATGCTAGACTTAGTCAAGAACAATCGATTCCAACACTAGCAAGTCGTCGTAGTAGTGCAACCGACGTAGTTTTCCTCTACAAACTTCTCCATAACTTCGTCGACATGGACCTACTTCAAGATATAAACTTTCACATCCCTATCAGATTTACAAGAAATTACATACCGTTCCAAATTCTATGTGCTCGTATTGATGTTTTTTTAATTTTCCCCCATCAACCGAATTCAAGGCACATACACCAAATTATTTGCCATTAATACAGAAATTGACATCAACCACATGAAACTTCATTCATTTAAAGCAGCTGTTTATGCCAGGTTACCAACACGACTCATTTATACTCTTGTCACCTTATCACCTTTTCATCTTTTCACCAGTTTTGTATTTTATAAACTCATTTTTATTTTCCTTCATTCATCTTGGGCTTTCATCCGTGTTATATATTTATAGTTTTGTTAATCAAGTTTTTCTTGTTGTATATTGTTGTAAAATTTTAATTTTATAGTACTTGTTCATGTAATTAATGTTTTGTTTATCATATTTGTATGGGTAAAAAATTATTGTATTCTTAATTATTTAGTTTTAGTTACCTAACACTTGTGGGTTAATACCTGTTGTTAGTGATCAATAAATATATGTATATTTTATATGCAGTGGTTGTTTTCAGTGTATCTTGGGAAAAATAATCGCACAGTCGTCGTAAAATGTTTTCAGAAGTCTTTATAAAAATTAAAATAATTACGTTGTGCAATAGTTTCATTCCTTGTCATCACAGGCCCTACATTTGTGCAAACCTGATATCAATTTAGTGTAGAGTAGGATTTTTCTTGTGGTTAAATGAGAGGTATGAAAATGCTCTCCTTACAATTTTATGATAAATTATTTATTTAAAAAAATTAATTAAAGTCATGCAGTCGCTGTCATGATTGTGCATTTTTTGGGCGTAATTTGTAGCCTACTGTAGTGAATCCCGGTGAAAACTTGAATAGGAACTGTTTACGAAAAAGTAAGAGGTTCTTATTTCGGATGATTTTTGTGAAGGTCCATTGCTGGGTCATGTATTGGACATATTCAAAGGCAAATAAATAATAATATTAAAAATAAATTTTAAAAAAATGAAATGTGACAACATTAAAAATATGACTACCCAGAAGTTTTAACTTTGACGAAGTATTTTCCAACAATGGGGATATATTTTTGGTATTGCACTTACAAGCTCAATATTTAGGAGTACTTTAATAAACCTTTATTTAGGTATCTAGCAAGGAAAGACACAGAATAACAGTAGATTTTAATATTCAGTTGGATTTTGGAATGAAATTAAAATTACAAATGAACTAAACAAGGTTGTTACTTAAATTACGAATGGACTATCGCAATACATATAATTACTTATTACTAATAATTCACCCGTTAAACTACTTTTATTGGCAATACCATTTTTTGCCTAAAATATTCTAAGAATCTTGGAACAGTCCCTCTTGCAACAATCATAAACCTCTTCGCCATAATTTTACACTCTGTTTTCGAGGTCATTTACAAAATGGGAGACAAAGAAACTTGTAACTAGGTATGTATACCTAACGAGAATGTTAGCAATAATTGGGAGTGGAAGTGCACAGAACGGATGAGGGATAAAAAGTAGCAACGTGATACCTTCATAAAATGTGTAAAACTAAAAAAATATTTTTTCTCTTGGCTTGGTATCCTGCTACAAATGCAAAAGATCCACGTGTGCAACCGATTCAATTGTTTTTAATATTCACAACGTCATTTTGGCGCCATTACTTTAGTTAATCTAAAGTTTCACGTGGAGATAATTAATTTATGTAGATCCATGGTTACAATAAGTTATAGTTATAGTAATGTGAGTAAAGATCGATGATATTTTGTTATTCATTATTCTTATATCATTACATAATCTAAGAACATATGGTTTTCTTAATAACTATATGTACCGTATTAATTATTAACTTATTTAGACCTACTGTGTTATTATTACTAATTATTTAAATGTTTAAAATTATAAACAAAACACCCGGCTGAATTCATAATGGTATCGCGAAGGTTTGAGCAATCATCTGTGACGTGTGTCTTCAATTTCTTTGGCTTGTTGTTAAAAACTTGAGTTTACCTATAACGCGTGTTATAATACACCTTGCCCTGAATACCGTTTTTATTTTTGCTTTTTGTTTGTACTTTATTAATCACAATTTTGGAATGTCGATGTCGACAGGGTAGCGGGTAGGCTCCTCTCGAAACGGAACGTCATGTATTCTTTTGAAAGATTGTGCAAAACTTGTTTTTGAAAAATAAATTTTCAAGATAATATTTATGCCCTGAAACTGATAGACGGTCTAACACGATTTTCATTCCAGGTCGACACAAAACGACAGTTTCATCACAAACGCAATCTAAACAAATGCGTAGAATGGTACATTTAAAAAGTTATAAAAACCAGAACCCCCCATTTCATCAAGAGAATGGTAGTGAGTGATTGGACAGTATCCTCATTCCACCCCCTCCCCCCAGGAAAACCACTGTGAATCTGGCAACATGCAGGCTCTCTTGACTTTTAAATCAGATTGTTATCGAAAGTAGCAGGGTCGGGACGGCTATCAACTCAGCGGGAGGCCAGGCATCACCTGCGGTTCGGTTCGGCCACATCCACTCCTACGGTCGGTCCGCGCCCGCCGAAAACTGCTACTATTTAACCTGCTCTTCCCTCAACTTGACAAACCGATTTATGATACCTTAAAAACTTAAACTTGCTTGTTTGGGATTTTTTTTCGTTTTTTCTTTTTGTTTTTTTCTTGTAGCTGCTGTGCTGAGAAAACGTTGTAGTCAGTCTTATTTAATGTTCGTTCCATTCCATGCTTGCTTTGCCTTGATCACGTTTCGTTTACCCATGGAAACATACATTTACATACAAAACTAAACGCTATCGACAAGCTCTAAAGTCGGACCCTGTCCTGCGGTTTACATTGACTCGAAGATAAGGCGATAACGTATGTTTGAAAGCAATGGTCCATGCCATCAAACTAATTGTTAGCTTATAAACCCTAGTAAATTAGAGGATTAACTTCAGATCCCTATTAAGTTTACATCTTATCGAAGGCCGGGTTGTTCATTCCGACATCAATGAGAAGGGTTGGATGGAAGTAACAGTTGTGATGATAAATATCTGATTTGCAGGTGTCTTTCTGTGAATTGTACGTTTTCTTCCTTTACCATTATCTTCACAGTCGTTGTTCTGCTACGTATGGATGCAATATGCATGATACTACGGGCAGAGATGTGTGATACAATACTAATCAATAATTTTGTTTGTTTATTTAATTTGCCATGCAAATATGTGATAACACATGGTGGCAAGCACGATAAGAATAAACAACACATTGTCATAATTTCAAATGTTACAATATACGCAAAAATTTAAATAAATACCATAATAAGCATTTACAGCGCATATTATTTTCTTCCAAATCGATAACCCCCAAACATTAAACAATATTTTCTGCACTATGTAGATTCATCAACAGCAGCAGCTAGCAATTTATTTCATCTCACAATTATTGTTCTATGATTGATGTTGATGATTCATATTATGAATCGTAATTCAAAATGTTACCTGTCTTAAATTGTTGTGGTTCAAAATTTCATATGATTATACGGCTGAGGTGGACCATAATCACATCATTATAATAAAAACTTAATATTACATTACTACGAAGATAATAATTGTTTGATAGTTAGATTCTTAATGCTTCTCTAATGATTATGGTAGCTTTGATTCAAGCCATCCCTGTCTCATATTGTGAGTCAGGGTGAGACAAATTGTTTTAATATTTAATTGAAACAAGTGTACATTTTAGTGAATTTACCAACATTTTCTATGCTAAAAGATCACGGATAATAAATGTGTTGGTTTTATCGACTTTTCCTTTCTTGTTACGGCAACACAACGTGCTTCCTACCAAATATATTATTGGGTTTAAACTTTACAGACTCTCATTTAATACTGATGTAAAAATGCAGCCGATAATCAACTGTTACTTATTTGAGATTAATTTCAGATTGTGCTTGAACTGTGCTTGAAATATTGTACAGTAATTATTATTTTGATGTTATATTTGATATTTGCTAACCAACTTCATTTGTCGAAACCTGTGTAAGTTGTAATCGGGCATAATACACATTGTGCTCGTGCAACAAGGCTTATTACGACGATGACAGTTAGGCAATAAATGCAGCTGTAAAGCAAACGACACCACACACGATACCTAAAACTCTTAAGGCCTTTTTATGTTATTACTACTATAAACTACTTCGTTATCCTATGTGGGCTTAAATTAGTATACGCACTGCCCTTCGAACTCCCCTGAGATAAGCATGCACAATTAAATATACATATTTGATTCAATTATATCGCTGCTACCACTAGGAGCACTTTATATAATTGAAATTAACCATCATGTTGTTAAGGTCATATAGGCATAAACGCAATTACACATTTCGTTATACGGGCCTAAAACCACCAGGCACGCATGTTGGTGATGCTATCAGTAGCACACATGGGCATAGTCGACTCGATGCACAGCACCGATTGGTGTCGGTTGCTATAGTTCTAAACACAAATCCTTGGAAATATGTAATCATCCGGTTGGCATTAAAGCATTGACTTAATTAATTATATTTCCCGTTAGTCTCTTAGATTAGTTGACTCTAAAACACGTACTTGTCGGCCATTTTTAGCGCAGGGGTACATCAAGGATCGGATTTTTCACTCTCAGTCAATCTATAAATCAATAGGTTACATAAGTAGATGACTAAAATCAATATGCACATATACATATTGTATTGGATAACAAAAACAAGAAATGTATGTTCAATATCCCATTTGTATAACAACTTACAATTAGTTACAAGTTTAAAGTTATTGTTGATACCAATAATGAAGCGCGCTCCTTTCAGTCGTATTTTTGCTAAGCCAAATGCATACATATAGCCGTTACATATAGGCATACTTATGTTGCTATAGGGTTAACTTTTTGTTTATAAGCGTACAATGGAAATCTTCACTGTTACAAAGTCAGATTATTTCATATATTTATTTATTGGTTCACTCAAATACAGTATTGCTGCCATTTACATTGAGGTATTTACTAAAATAAACTTAAAAACATAAAAATCACAAAAAAAACATAAAAAATAAAATTCAAAGATATAAATTCAAAATATCAAACTAGACCGCCAAAGGTTAAAGTAGTCAGTCATGTCAAATTCAATTTAAATGTCAGAATATCCCGGCTCTCACTGTATACACCTAGTGTTATCAAACTCCCTCCCCTTACGGTGTAGATATACCTCAAAATGGTGCTACTTAAAATAATCTTCGGATAACGCGCATAGGAAGGAACGAGTGTTATATTGTGCTAGAGTTGATGGGCAATCACGTCTCGTAGTTTTCTGTGAACTATCCTACTCTGCATTGGTATTACAAAAACTACATACGATTTGTGGAAACGTCGACAAGACAATTTGTAAACGAAACCACTGGGCAATATTTTACTTTAGTGTACTTTTTTGCTAGCCAAACCCAAAGATCAAATTTACATAAATAACAATATGAACATCGAAGTTTGATGCCAAAGTAAATTCAAACATACATATTCTAATAATTAAAAATAATTAAACATTATTCATTAAAAAATTACCCATACACACCGAAAATAAAATGAAACAGAGAAGCTGTACCCAAACCGCGATATATCATACTACTTGCTCCTGTCCTCCTTTGTAAATCAGTTTTTATAACTGAATAGGATAGACGTTAAATAAATAAATAAAATAAATAAATAAATAAAATAAATAAATCCCTTTCATTCTCGGCTTGGCGTTCGAAGAAAAATCCGAATTATTAAAAAGATAATGAAAAAATCGTAAATTTAAAAAAAAAAATGAAATTATTATGAATGGAAAACAAGCAGGTGATGTAGACAACCTACAATCGGTTTAAGTAAGGTATACAGGCTTAAAAAATGGATTTGCTAAAAGTACAGGTGTACGTATGTACGTACGTGTATGTAAACGTTACCGAATTACGTTCCAAGGGAATTTGTTATTTGTGAATTATTTGAATAGTTAATTTTTGTTCGATAGTTGGATCCATTAATATTTTTATAAACAATACGTTTTCCATGACAGTAAAACTGATCATGCAGGCTAAAGAGTGAACCAAACCCCTAGTATTATAGAATAAAGTATTAGCAACAAGCATTCAAAGCAACGTTATGGACACGACACAGCATATCAAGAATCATTCAAAACTCATACCTCACTCATCGCACTGTCAATTTATTAACACAATCAATTTATTAAATAAAACACAAAATGTATTTGAAATGTTTTGCGTCTTTGGTTCATTGGTTGTTAGATAGTCTAAGTCTAACGCGTTCTCAGTAGAGTGTTATATATCTATAATAGTGTGATATCCACTCCACAACATTAAGATGGATTTATGTATCGGAGCAGGCTATTTTGTCACAAAAGCCAAATACAAGCCTAATTAAGATATTTTCAGGACGCCGTGTTCGTAGCGTTCCATCAGATAAAACATCCCGTGTACAAAACAAGTCCAGGAAACAGTCAGCTCCGGGTGTTATTAACAATTATGGAATATTTATATTTTGAAACAATCGTTATCGTACCAAACATGTCAACTGAAATTCCTTAAAAAATACATCAAAAATAAAAAAGGTGGAATTCCTATCGCGTTTCCGAATTTATTCACGATTAATATTTGACAAGAATGTTAGAAAAATAGTTATATAACATTGGGAAGTGCCATGCCTGGCATCATTGTATAATGAAGTAGACGAGATGGACAGGTTGAATACATGGGTGGAAATGTATATGTAAGGAATGTTGGGTGCCGATCCCTTTATTTTGTGCCATTTATTTTATTAATCTGATGTTATTTTCAAGTGGTATTCATTGGGTTCAACGTTCGTTACCTATGTATGAGTAGGCCTACTGCATTAGGATATTGATTTTCAAGGTGCGGAATTACAAAAAGTATTATGCTTGTGGAGGGATCATAACTTATTAATGATGTAGGTGAACTGCGTCATAGGGACAAATGTCAGACAAAAAGCAGTTATTGACCTGTGACCAAATGATAATATAATTATTCCTACTCTTCCTTGAACGTTTACCTAGGATATTTCCTGTTTAGAGTGTAACCTCTGTATAAAAATTGGAATATTTAGGTACCACATATCAGTGGGGTATACTCGTATATGTAAGTGATCAACTGTTCTAAAACTAAGTTAAATGGAGCTCGAACTTGAACTTTAAATCGATCAGCGGTTATCAACGTACATATTATTTTACTAAGCCTATCGGTTTTCAACTAACATAAATAGGCATACATGTAAAAATTATACACATACAAGTACTTACTGGCGTGTGGTCAAAAAAAGTTATTGTCCAAAAGTGTAGTTGTATTCGTGGTTCAAAGATCGGCCACCTCGCGCGCGCTACGGAAGCTTCATGCCACTCACTCATGCCACTCGTGGCAGGCCACTCACTTCTCCCTCAGACGTAAGAAAAACGCCTCTGACGTCCTCCTCAAGTTGCAGACGTTTCTACCTGTCACAAATCATCGACTTTTTCAAAAAATTGGTCGTCGAATGCAAGTGTTTATTTTCAAAGTCGACGGCCATGCCATGATGTGCCCTAGCGAGGACGCATACAAGTAATGGATCTGGAATCGGTCAAGATTGAGGAAGATGGATGATGGTTGTCAAAGCGTCTACTCTGCGGGAGGATTGTAATTCACCGTTCCCTTGGCTGGCGGTGGACGACAGCTGCGGACTGGAGGCGGACTCATACGAGAGAAACAGAGAAAGAAAATACCATTTGTTTGTTCCCTTTTAATATTTATCGTTTGGTGTCCAAGCGATGCTAGTTTTCTACTCCCTTATATCTTGAGATATTCTTGACTTAGAGTAGCTGAAACTTTGTGCGGAGAAGATGGTCGTGGCTGAATGTGCTCGGGTCTCTTACACAGACGGAGTTGATTACTTTATATACCCGAGTTGCTTTGTGCTGCTTTAGAGCCTTGCTTAGTTAGAGTGATTCCGGACGGAGTGCCTATAAACTCATCGAATGAATGGGCTATAAGGTGCGTATACATTGCAGTGTGTGTGTGCTGTGTTTAGCTCAACGTGTGGCTCCACGGTAAGTTGTGCGTGACGTGAGTGTGCGAGCGTGCGTGCAGGAGGGCAGAGTGGACAAGAAAACACCAAGTCAAGTGTCGCTTCGAATTGGTGATACGCATTAATAGCCGACGTCGTTACAACGGACTCACTTCCTGACTCGAAATTAGTTTTGTTAATCAATTCAAAATCATGCTAGGTTCTAATTGTAAAACATGGACCTGCTTTATATGCTAATTAAATTGGATTATTTTTCTAAGATAAAAGCGAGAAGAGCGCTTGGAGACTATACCAAGCACAAAATAATTGTATAATTATAATTCTGGTATTATTGTGAATAAAATCAGTTCTTATGTGCAACATTTTGGCCATGATTATTAATATCTGCGTAAATCTTTCACGAATCATAATTTGATAATCTTCTACGAAACCAAGCCTTTTAAATATATTAAATAAACCAATTTTATTTCGGGGTAGCTTGGTTTATACACAACATATGGCATTCGAAAGACCGGCATAATTCGAGTCTCTTCGAATCATTGGTTCCATTTCAAATAATGTGATGCCTCGAAATACACCAATCTCACCGTCGCCATCTTCTTTTCCTCCCCGAAGAACCAACCACGATATAAGGACTTGTCAGAACTCCTTAAAACACAAGTGCGTGAACCAAATGTTATAAACTCGCCACAAATTCAGTAATAATGATGTGTTTACGTCTCATCACGCTAATGGGCAAAGATTTACGAGTGCTCACCGTGGCTCGGGGCCCGAGTGCGGCGGGTAATGACGGCCTGCTGCCCGCCACTTGATTGCGACTATTACCGTGACTATTACCACTATTATCGCACGCGCACAAATCATCCCTGTCGCCGACAGCCATGCATCCATCAATCGCACACTCTTCACTATTCACTGGTCTTCAGTAGACGAGATTTCATAGAAAATGTACAATTTCCCAGCCGTAAATACATATCGTGGCAATTTAATACAAAATAAAAATGTAAACTTTGTTATTTATTAAGTCTATACCGGATTTGAATAACAGTTCTGCAAGTACAAAAAGCCTCTTTTAATAAACGCAGTAAAGTAAATATGGCGTCTTCCTTCAAGATAGACTTAGAGGCGTTTAAAATGGCTACACACAGTGTAACTATTATTTTACAATATAGTTTTAAACGTGTTCTTTAGTGTGTGTACTCTATAATACGATGTGGCTAAAACATAATGTTATACAATACCCTATTTTTTTAAAGAAGAACAGTGTAAAGAATAATATATTATTACGTGGTTTACAATCTGTTAAACTGACGATCTGAAGAGCCGTGATACTTGCGAATGTAGCCTACATGTTATGTCCATAGAATACTTTCTTATAGAATATATCCCGAGAGTAAAATATATATGTACTGCATTAAGCTATAATTCGATGTTTTACTCATTTAATATCTAAACAATTCAGTAATTTAAAAAAGAAGTAGGCAACAATAGAATACAAATGAAGTACGTATTCATGGCGGGGGCTTTGTACAAAGTTTTTTAAATTAAGGCAACATTCGTCTTTTGTTTTTTAATATTGCACCATTTTTGGCTAAACAGCTAATGTGCTTTCTCAGAAACGTATACGAGGTCCGATATAGACATCACAAGCTTTATTCAGTACAGGGATTTTTGGCCACGAGCTATGTGGTTTTTGCGTTATAGAATCAGAGAGGTCTACACGTCGTGTATGTCTATGACACGAATGTGTATTTGATTTGATGTCAGCCACGAAATACATTACCTTTACCATGAGACATTCTAATACAAAATTTCCGTAATTATATAGATGGTTATAATAAAGTGTTGTTTATTTCGAATTTCAATTTTCAATTTCGTATTGTGTATTAAAAATATCATGTAATTGTATGCGAAAATATAGATTATTTATACATGTTTAACAATAAATTACGCCACATAAATAATTATTACTTTTAGACTTGAAGAATTCTAAATTAAAAAAAAATAATTTCAAGAATCTTGAATATTCAAACCACAAATCTTCAAAAAATCAAATTACACTCTGGGACCAGTGGATGGGAGGGCAACCACCCCTCTACATTTCCAGTCTACATTATCTTGTAAGATAGTATTTTTTTAATCTGAAGCTCAAAACAATTGAATTCTAAGTAGATTTGAAGTTCCAAATTGCGTTACGAAATACGACATTTAATATTAATATTTTATTAACTTGAATACAGCATCGCTGCCATTTTACATCAAGCGTAATAAAAATATGAAAAAAAAAACTTGTGATAAAAGTATTAAAATGTTACCACTTTTAAGGGCAAGGACAAATTGTCGTCATATTATTGTGACAGCATCCACTCTCTACCCTCCACCCTCCTATCTTCCCCTCCTCCCACTCCCATACACCCCAACCTTTCTCAACCTGAGCACATTTGCGGCAATAACTAATCGAAATGGCAACATAATGGGAAAAAATTACCGAAAATCTTTTAAATGCAGTTTGTCTCAAAATACATTATTTGTTCGCAACCGCCAAGCGAAAGCAACGCGAATATTAAGCCTGTACTCTACAAGCTCTGTGATGAATGATTGGTTCACGACCCTCTTTTGTGGGCGTTTATCATTGTCATCCCTTATCCATTTACGCATTTCCACATTGCACATGAATAAAGAAATCTACTCGTGCTAGATTTTTACTTTTTCGATCCAAACTTATTGCAAATAACATTTAGGTATTAATCTAACATAAATTAGCCACTCTGACCTTGGACCGGTGTACCTGGACACAGCACGACTCAACTAAACCCCCTTATGATTTGATTGGAACCATCCATTATTTCCCCAGGCCATCACGTTGTTTTATCATTTAATAATTGTTTGGTTTTAATGAAACATGAAGCCACTTAAATCTGGCTCGTCAAACTGAACTGGTATTTCAATTAAAAATACAATTATAAAATATATGTAAAGCATCAATAAGTTTCGTATACTAAAAGTTGTGACCCTGATTTAATGAAAACAACGTTAAGAACATTTAAAAATTGTTATAGTGTTTGTAGAAATTAAGTACCAGACAAGATTATTAATTTTCTTGTACTTCATCTGAAAGCATATGACATTTTTTTTAAATGCGTTAAAACTGGTGAATATAAATCAATGGAATCAACATGATATAGATTTTGCTTGCTTTCCAGATATATAAAACGAGTTTCAAAATCATATCAATTTGTTGCCGTTTTTGTCCATACAATAGGAAAAGTAACAAATAAAATAACAACCGAATCTATCAATCTGCCCATGCACCTATTTGGATTTAAGTATTTACACGATTATACCCTTTTTAAAATTAACATCATATACTAATTAATTTGTTGCAGCTTTGATTCAGAAGTCAGAACATCTACTCTATTGTTGATCTTGTAAAACAGCTGTGTATTGTTTAACAATATTTTCTTACTCTACAATCACTATTTTGTTTAAAAATATTCATCATACAGAATCACTGCAAATAACTTATTGTTATTTAATCACGATTGACAGAGTCAAAATTATTTATATTCATCTTTAAATAATTCTTATGGAAATTATACTTTTTGATGTATAATACTAAGTCGAAATCTGTAAACTGGTCATAAGTTTACAGAATAATAATTCGAGTATCAAAAATAGTACGAATCAACATCACCTTGATATAAGTCTTTGTGCAATTGACTTTAAAACAGCGTGTAAGAAAAAGAAATTGTGAAACCTATATTTACCCTTTAAATGACATGAAATAAATCCAAGCGATAAACGACAATACGTTCTGGATTCATGAAATTACAAGTATAATCGCAGTACATGGTTATTTACTACGTATAGGAATTATCATTATGTAAAATATCACAGTCATACACAACTACGAATATATTGATATCACTTTATGCACCGACTTGTATTGTAAGACAATATACACGATGCATGCATGTGATTATAACGATACAGTTTTTTTTAAATGTAGCCTAAAATTTGTTTAGTAAATTATAACGCACAAGTGATAAAAATTGACAACTATATTATTTGATTAAAATTTGCGAAGTTTATTTTAATTTATGGACCTATTTCGGATTATTTCCATTGAAGAGCTACTTTATGGATTGCCAGAGCTATCGTAAAACCACAACCCATCAATTACAAATAAAACCGCATCCGCATGGTAGGACTACTGTAAATATATGAGATGACACAAAGTCACTTAATTACGTCACAAGCTCATAACTTAGTTGGTTTAATAACGCAGTGATTATTAATTACGAGGCAATGCTCAACCTCCATCAAGCCGATGGTTTCTTAGTAGGCAATGCCCTAACATTGATGACGCGCATGTCGTAACACTGCTTTTATATTATCATCAAATAATTTTCCTGCAGCATATTATAAAACGTTACGTTAATTTGTCAGTGAAGGAGTAGAATTATCAACAAATATTGTTACCAAAAAATACAATCATTGACATATTCATATAACCGAACCAAAATACTTCACATTTTTCTTTGTTTATCTTAAACTGTTCAATAAATGTGATTCTGTTGCAAATGTAAATGTAAATTCGTAAAATGTAAATCTGTTAATTTTTACTACCATTACTGTCCAAAGTTTATAATATGTGATGTTTTTCGTCTGTACAAACAGAAATTAGCCATAAACTCAACACGTACAAAATTAATAACAACGAAATCCTAGCATATTAGGCCTACATAGTTATAAACATAAGCCCGCTTTATAATACCATGGATAGTAACTGATAATACCATAGCTGTCGTGTGACAGGAGCTGTCGTGAAAAGTTACCCCGGTTGTGGCACTACATACTTATGCTTATACTTACGGCTTTTGCCTATTTAGCTATCGGGGCCGCAAGTTTCTATATTTTGGTGGATGTTGTGAGCTATGATAGAAATAGAATAAAACTATATCCTAGTTCCCGATTCGATCCTCATCAGTCGGGCGGGGTAGTTAAGTCCTAAATAATAATTTAAAAAATGATTGTTATTAGTCTTAGGCCAATACCTAATTAAATTACTGTTATTTTTATATTTGGATGAGCGTAGCGAGCGAGGCGAAGATTCCATTCTACTACACTGGAGAAAAATTCCGGAATGTTTTTTTTTCTTTTTTTCTTTTTTTTGTATTTTTGTCTGTTTGTCCACACGATTCCGGATAAACCGATACTCCGATTGCGATGAAATTTTATGGAGGCCTTCGAAATCTCTGAACTTAGAACTGCCACGTTTTTGAGCGCAATCGGAAAATTATTTCTCATGAAAATCGCAATTTTACGATTTTTTTCGATTTTTAACAAAATTCTTTGATTTATAAGACCTACATGCTTTGTCCGAATGTAATAATTTTTTCACAGAACCTTTATTTTATGAATTGATGTATTGGTGTGAAATTTGAGCGTTATCGAAAGATAAATGTCTTTAAAAAAAATCGCAATTTTACAACTTTTTTAGATTTTTTAAAATTTCTTTGGCTTATAGCCCAGCCCCTACATGCTTTATCCGATCGTAATGATTTTTTTACAGAACTTAATTTTATGAATTTATATATTCGTGTGAAATCTGAGCGCTATCAAATAATTATTTCTTATGAAAATTGCAATTTTACGATTTTTTTCCTTTTTTTAAAAATTACGATTGATTAAAAATTTAAAAATTTAAGTTATTTTTTATTTAATTTAATTTAATTTTAAAAAAAATCAACTTAGATATGATTTTTTCACAGAACAACAGAAAATCCGCATAACACATGGCAGCTCAATGCACCAATTACGCTCATCCAACAACGCGGCGGGACTTAAGCGTTTTCCTAGTTACATTATTATAACAAATTATTGTATTTGTTTAATACCCCTTTGAAATCAATGCGTTACTTGGGGACATAGAATATCCTTGCATTCGTTTAAAAGTGCCCTTATCTTATCAAGGATTCATTCTATTCAATCTATGTATTTTGTTAACAACTTATTAAATCAAAATAGAATTTACAAATTTCCTTGACACGTTAACTTATTTATGTGACATTTTGATTAAAACTAATCGATCAAACTGAATTTATAATTAATATTATTTCAATTATTCAAGAATTTTTTTGTTCTAAAATTCATACCACAGGTACGTGTCTATATTGTGAGTACCAAAACACATAAATAGCCTACAAAAAGAAGTAGTAACTCAAAACACATTTACTGTGACATTACTGCTTACATACATTAGTACTTAACCTTAGCTTGACTCTATAAAACAAATACCATACCTAATAGGCGTGAATAATATTAAATTATTTTACAGTTTTAAACACGGAATAGGTACATGTTTTCAAGGTGGTGCATTCATTTCTACTATGCTTTATCCATCACAAGTTATTAAAACTAAAATTTAGATTCATTACGTTGAATCTTTTACATTTCAATTTCAGCATAATCAGTCTGTCATATTTTTATTATTTATTATTATTATTATTTTATTAAAATTATTTAATATAAGATTTTTAAGCATAAGCCCGCTTTAGGACATAGTTATTGATTCATAGCAGATTTATGTCATGGAGGTCAACAATCACAAGATAATAGCAGTTTAGTAAAAGTTTGTTCTGTGGTCCCGGTAGCTCAATTGTAGAGCTATGGACTTAAGCGGAGGTTCTGGGTTCGAACCCCAGTCGGGGCAAACTTTTTCGACAACTGCTATGAATCAATAATTATTATTATTATCATTATTTTATATTATATTATTATTTTATTATGTGTCTGCTTCGGTTTTCTCTTTGAGGCACAGATGCCAAGTGATAATTGAGAAAAAGATTATATTGATGGATTTCTAATGATTTGAATACTTCAATAGTTTGCTCTACGGATGAATTATGCCATAACAAATAAATATTTATATGATGGGAAGAACCCCTTCCGATTCAAATCTTATTTTCGATTGAATGAATATTTAAAACAATTCAATTCTGATTTTGTTTTCAGTTGCAGTCAGCACTGAAACTTATTTTTAAAAAATGCTACAAACTAGTAAACCAACCATTATAAAGCAATGTCTTCAGATGTGTTTTTGAATCGTTATTTTGTTTGTGTATGGTCTAGTCATATTGTCCACGTGGTTTCACTGGAATAACTAAGTTTGGACTCGACAAACATTAGTCATTCAACCCAAGTTCTTCATTTCGATTAACTCTATAGGCAAGGGGCAATACGAGAGTGTTATTTTTATCCATCAGATTTTATATGCGAGATGTTAGTGAAGGACGTGATTGTAGGGGTCATCGATCATTCTCAGGGTGTCGCTTAATATGCAACACTTGTTCTAGTAATATTGGTTTGTATTGCTGCGCAGTGTCAATTTAAATCATGTTTTGATTTCATTATTTTATTTTATAATGTAATAAGCCTATATCTTTCGGAGAGTCTCAACTATGATCACGCATAGTCAAACATAACACATGATGTATTTTTTAAATGATTGCTTTTGACTTAAAACATAATAAAAATCACTTTAATGTGTTGAATTTTATCACCACGTAATACAAATATAGAATTTTCAGAACCACTAGTGTAATCTACATCATGCGCAAAGCATTATGGGTAAAAGTGATTTTAGCACTCTGGCTGCTTGGGTGAGTGGCGAACTGCGTGAGAGACACATGCAGTCCGTGACATACCCGAGCACGACGAGCCTCCCATAATGCTTTGCTCGAGATGTAGGTGGTGGCGTTGATTATGAAAATCACCTATTGTCATTGTCATTTATTGTCGCCTTAAAATCATTTACAATATAATATCCTTCAACGGTTAGCTTACGTCATACGTGAATGCGTTTCCTCCACACACATCATGGCTGATTTCCAACGTTATATGATTATATCCACACTCAAACATATGTTGATTTGAGCTCTCCCTCTCCTATTACTCAACTCTATTGAATTTTCAGCCCTTCCAGTCAAAATAATTCCTCGGTCAACATAAGTCTCTTTCAGCTGAGATTGGCAATATTTTCTCGAGTCGATTAAGCCATTCTTTCTTTGGGTTAATGAACCGTGAATTCTTGCTTATCTAGGGCGACGGTAGTCGCCCGGCAGACAAGCGACGCGATGCTTAGGCGACACCGAACTCCGGCCCTATATACACCTACAAGAGTTGGGGGGTTTTCAGCTATCTGCACACGCCGCCCCGAAAGAGTTACAATCTTGAAACTCGGTTATATGACCTGGTATGTGTCCATGACATACCAAAAAAAAAATCAACCCGATCCGACAACTCGTTCTGTGTTAAAAAAGGCTCTCAACATCGTCAAATTCCTTAAGGCTGGCTGGTGGCTGGTGGCTGGTGGCTGGTAGTTGGTAGTTGGGTGGGTGGGTGGGTGGGTGGGTGGCATTTCTCCGCGGAGATGTTCTTTAGCCTACAGAGAAAACGGCAAATCGTAGAACTATGAAACTTGGACCACACTTAGGTGTATTTCAGACGCAGTGCCTTTTGCTTTCAAAACCAAAAAATCGGGTAACAGGGACCGGAGAAAATCAAAATTTGGATGATAATCAAAACGCGTAATTACCAAGGCGTGGTAATTTGTACAAACTTGAAATTTAACATGCTATTAACCATTATAAATATCTTGCGTCCAAAACACAAGGGGCTAAATTTGGGATGACCATGGGCCCAAAAATGACAAAAAACATATCTGAACTTTAAGAAATGAATCATTCAAAGAAAACGCTACAACTGAGATGTTTCAAACGTGGAATACATTTTGATATCTCTCATTCTTTATCACTTTTGAATATGGAAAGCAAAATTGGTTAACGGGTACCGAAAAAAAAAAAAATTATCAAAAGTAGGTAATTCCGTACTCTTATGAATAATACGCTATACCGAGAAAACGGTTCATCTTAGAACTTTGAAACTTGGGCCACACTCAGATGTACCTCATAAACAAAAACAGGGCAATTGGGACCGGGGGAAAAACAAATCAAAATCAAAATCAAAACGCGTAATTACTCAGGCGTAGTAATTTGTACAAGCTTGAAATTAAACATGCTCTTAACCATTTTAATATCAAGTGCTTATGCTAGTGCGTTGGTCTTGTTGTTAGCGTATCTGCTTCCAATGCAGAAGGGCCAGGGTTCGATTCCCGCTAAAGTCAGAAGTTTTTTAACTTCTGATTTGGACTTAAGTCTATCAGTTCTTGTCTTAGGAGTTTGTAAACGGTGACTTTGGAGCCGTCCTAGCAAAATCAAAACGCGTAATTACTCAGGCGTAGTAATTTGTATACAAGCTTGAAATTAAACATGCTCTTAACCATTATAAATATCTAGTGCTTATGCTAGTGCGTTGGTCTTGTTGTTAGCGTATCTGCTTCCAATGCAGAAGGGCCAAGGTTCGATTCCCGCTCAAGTCAGAAGTTTTTTTACTTCTGATTTGGACTTAAGTCTATCAGTTCTTGTCTTAGGAGTTTGTAAACGGTGACTTTGGAGCCGTCCTAGCAAAATCAAAACGCGTAATCACTCAGGCGTAGTAATTTGTATACAAGCTTGAAATTAAACATGCTCTTAAACCATTATAAATATCTAGTGCTTATGCTAGTGCGTTGGTCTTGTTGTTAGCGTATCTGCTTCCAATGCAGAAGGGCCAGGGTTCGATTCCCGCTCAAGTCAGAAGTTTTTTAACTTCTGATTTGGACTTAAGTCTATCAGTTCTTGTCTTAGGAGTTGGTAAACGGTGACTTCGGAGCCGTCCTAGCAACGAAGCACATAATAAATTTCAGAGTTGTTCTGGATCGGCCTTGTTGATTCTGGCGTTGATCCGCGGATGTTCGCACTGTCCATACCACTGATTGATATATTTCCTATTAAAAATATCGATCTTTGGTTGGTTATCGCTCACTCGTCGATTGCGTCGGGGCCTGCAGGGTTGGCTTGGTCGCTTTGATTTAAAGTCCCCCACTGAAAATCAGTTATATATAACTGAGTGGGTAGACTCTAAATAAAAATTTTTTTATTTATTTATTTAAGGGGTATCTTTGGGGGGACCGTGGGCCCAAAAATGTAAAAAAACAACTTTGAACTTAACAAATTTAATCATTCAAAGTCCATCATTCACACCTTGATAGCGAACGAACAACAAAAAGATGTGATATCCCCCCAAAATACAAACATTTGTAAAAAAGACGGCAGCCAAGCTCTCCTTCAAAAGTCTTCGGCTGTGAATGCTGTGAGATATAGAAGTTGAGCCAAGCTTTTTATTCTTTCTCCCTAGTTTCGCTTTGAAAATATGTAAGATCATTTCGCCTGTTGACGAGCGCCAAGCCAACGATTTTTGTGGTAAAAAAGTAAAATTTTTAAACTCGAAATCATAAAAAAATGGCTTGGCCCCTGAACCAAATTCAATGGCCAAGGCAATTTTTTTTATGATTTCGAGTTTTTAAAAATTTTACTTTTTTACCACAAAAATCGTTGGCTTGGCGCTCGTCAACAGGCGAAATGATCTTACATATTTTCAAAGCGAAACTAGGGAGAAAGAATAAAAAGCTTGGCTCAACTTCTATATCTCACAGCATTCACAGCCGAAGACTTTTGAAGGAGAGCTTGGCTGCCGTCTTTTTTACAAATTTTTGTATTTTGGGGGGATAACAATTACACCTACGGGAGTGTTTCCCGACTAAACAAATAGAGAAATACTGTACTTGTACTACTTTTGCATGAAATCCTGATTGGCCATTGGTTGCTAAGCCGCAGTCAATAGCCATGGTAGTTGTTATCAAACGCGGCTATCCAACTCCTGACACAAAACTAAACATCAACGTCTAAGCAATAGATTCTTGTTGATTTAATCCACCTGTTTCGATTATTAAGCGTGACGTTCCGATGTACTTTATCGAAACCAAGACAAACAGCATCATCTTACGATCCGTCGGGCTGACACGTGGACATGACGCGGCACGATTAGCGTGCCCGAATTAATAAATCATCATCGACACCATCCTCTGTTTACTGACGTGTAGTATCTTTTTTTATCATTACAGGTCTCAACATCAACACCATTTTAAACTCCCTATCCGTCGATAAACCCATAATTGTCACCGTAAAAGAAAAGAACTTCATCGACTTAATAGCCGGTTAGCTACCAATTAAACTTTGCGAGAAGACTTGCGAGTTTAAAATCGATGAACACGACAGAAAGGGGTCCGTAAATCGTGAAAACTAAGCAAGAACATGTAAAGATTTTAAAATTCTCATCATGATTTCCATCGAGTACAATCGGGGTTCAAAAGTTGCTCAAAGCTTTCTAAGTAACACCGTCTAAATGCCGTCCGATAGATAGCGGACAAGGAACAACTAACAACCTAACAAACAGATCTACTCCCGCCCCGAATTCCGTCTCATCGTAACGCAAGAATCTGAGGCACTTTTAAGAGAATTCCTTTGTCACTTGAAGCGCTGTTTTCGCCGGCGTGACAATAGAAGTCTTGCCGCTTTCTGATCAAACTGGCGGTGTGCTAGTGGAGATAGATCCAGCCATGCAGCCAACTGTCTCGCATCCCCAAGTTTTATCAAGTTTCCAATTATGAGGCGGAAATGTTTTCCTTAGTTGGCATCGGCGTTTAATTCAAGTTAATCGTGAATCAGATTACCGTGCGAAGACTTTTATGGTGTTGCTGTTGCATCCGTAGAGCAATGTCTATAGTCTCAGTGCATGACATCCGACAGCTATGCACATACGTGATTGAAGAATATACTATAGTTACATCTTACATTCATTTTAAATTAGGTCGTGCCGGTAGGATGTGATAATGACGATACTTTGCGGGGAACATTGAGTTTTTGATGAGACATATTTTCACCTTTACCACCACTACCCGATATTAATGGTAGCTTGAATTTATTCACATATCACAAGCTACATCAAGATTTTAATAACGATACCATTTAAATCAATGCTGTACCACCCAATTTCAAAACGTAAATTTAGTAACATCAAGCTTTGCGAAATCAAATTGATAAAATAAATAAGAGATATATTCAATTTTTTTTTATTGCTGATACTGGGGCAAATATATATACGGCGACACTCCAAGACCACTCCAAGATATGTCAATGGCTATTATAAGTAACTCATACAAGTGACATTGATCACCACTTATGACAAAATTTATGTTGGGATTAGCAACTCCATTCATTACATTAAGTACTTTGGATATACCCATTGCCATGCAAGAGTCAAGGCTAATATATTTGTACATTCAGATATATATTCTCTACCCAATAACTCAGCAAGAAAGCATTGGACTCTAACATGAAGATTGTGATTTCGAGTCCCACCAGCGTCAAAACAGTTCTCAGTTTCCCTCAGTTGTCACGGATATGCTGCTTTTAATTCATTTCGAACAGTCCAAATGTGGAATATGAATCTAATAATGCACATATTATATTATATTGTAATGGATATGCCTACGCTACGTTGGAATTGAATTCTCGTTGTATGCAATGGGGGGGTGTATGCAATATAATAGAGACAATTTATTGACAATCACTGGACGATTTCTTTTGCAAACATGTTTGTCAGACTCGCAAATGTATATTTACATAAGCTTTATTGGGGGGAGATTTAGACTTGGGATTTACTTTGATCTAGATCTCAGTTATAAGTCACTTGATTTATTTTCTCACAAATAACTGGTATGTCATACGTGAATAGTATTATTATGTGTATTTATATAATTTGCCTACTTAATTCATGATTGCGTTGCGGTTACATAGCAACTAAGGCAGAACTTTAACGTGAATATGTTAATAAGAGTCACGATGAAAATACTTAAACTTCGCGTGCTGGGAAATGATTGGACACAGTATGTGGACTGATCGGCAACATGTGTACCACATGAGTTTGATTATGATAGTTAAGGCTTTTTACTATACGAGCCGTAGTGGGGAATGTGTAAATGTAATTTCACATCATAGAAAAATATCTGTTGTCAAAAGCAAGTTAATTCTTGATTAGTAATTACGTACATATACTCTTATTTATTTCAAATGGTAGCTTATTCTCGTGATAGCCTTACGGCGTCCATGTTCAAATTGTAGGTTTTGAGGAAATAATTTTACAGATGCACACTAGATAATGGTCTTGGTAGTAGTAAGTGTATGTAATCATCGCAAATAACATGTTGAGTCCGTCTATAGATGTGGGCTGGGACGTGATTCATGCTCTGACTGTTGATGGACTGATAGTCGCTCAGAAATATCGACTTTCACCCTGTGGCCATTTTGTTACCAGCCCGAGATGTTAATAGGAGATATTTTTATGACTTTTTGTAGATATTAAAAGACTCCTCCCTGAGCGGGAGGCCGAGGAAGGATTGGCCTATGCGACGCTCAACACTGTTATTTCGTAGCGTGGAACCCCATCATTTGGGTGCAATTATTTTACAGCCTGCAGTAAGGCTTGATGGGCAGGAGTTCCGAGGAGAATTATAGCTTAGAAGGTCCGGCATAACCAACGCACACAAAAAATAGCACACGAAATTTATATTTCGAGTCTGTGGTTGGTCACACAGGTGCTGGTGGTTCTGAAATTACGATTCGAGATTTCTGTGGAGACTGAATTCCATCAGTTCTCCATCACCTCGGCCGTAATAACTGTCCCAAGGTGAAATATTTATTATGATTGTAGTTTGAATTGCTTAAGATTTGATAAACCGACTATTTTTTGGGTGGGTTTATAGGCACACCTATACTTAATTTTCATTTGGGAGATGCGAGCGAGCAGAGGCTGGTTGCGCATGATTCAAACCTCTGCTCAGCTGTCGAATCGAAAGCGACTGGCATCACTCATTGGACTTGCTTGCATGTGCCGACAGCGAGAAGACACTCGCAACAAACACAGCCCTGTTATTAATCCAATCCGATAACACTTTATCGATTTCAATTCGATTTAAAATCAGAAAAAAAGTCGCCTTGCCACTTTGATTAGTATCTATTGGTTGCAATAAATTATTAGACTAATGGCAACGTACGCATACGTCTCTAGCACATCGAAGAGCACAGTATAATGTATGTTATGTTTGCGAACAATGTGAACCATCTCACCTGCACTGCAGTATGTGTGCCTATACCAGATCTCTACTGGACGTGCCAGCATGCATAGTGTGTCGCTCTGAAACAGCATTACAACGAAACGATATTAAGGAATTACAAATGACACGTAATAAATAAAATGGACTTAAGAATAGTCCACAAAAGAAATAAAGAAACTGAGCAATACGCTATTTATGTATATTTTGCATTGCGTGAGTGCTGTAACTACTTAAATGTACACGTGCAGGATTTCTAAAACATATTTTGATTATCAGACCGCTATAAGCTTTGCGTGAATTGAGAATTTGTCAGCCTGCAGCCCTCAAGCGTTAATGTCAAATGTTGACTTATAGCCAGTTTGTAAACTTGATCAATTATAAGTATGCCTTCGTAGCATTCAATAATAATTATTTAGGAATGCATTCAATGGCGGCTCCATAGAATAATACCCTTTTCCTTCATTAAAAAAACCCTCAAGGTGAACTTAAAATGAATGCAATTATACAACGAAGTTAATTATTCTAAACGTTTTTTAATGATTGCCAGGTGAAGGCAACAAGTCAATAATTATACCTAAAAACATCTTGGAACAGAACTAATCTTTACCTGAAGTTTCTCCGTAACTTCGAACCACTGAATCAATTATTATTACATTTTATAAACACCATTTAAAAGTCACGATTATACAACGAAATATGACGCCATGCAGGCTATAGACTTATTCTTAAGAAGATTCAGATATATTTCTTCCGAGTGATTTGAAAACCAACATAAAACAATGTGCTGAGATAGTAAAACACGATGATAGTGTTTCGTTTTGTATGAACTACTATATGCACAATCCCTGAGCATTGATCAGGGTTACGCAAGAGCAGTTTTCTATTTGCATCACTGCTATATGGAACTAGATAGATGGAAAAAAATTATGTCTCCATCATTACATTGGTATTTGGTATAATTTTAATTTAGTTTAAATTGATTATTCAAAATTACACTACAACTTAACTAAGCTCACACTATTTTTTATCTTAGCTCAAATAACATTACGTGCATGCACACAAAATTACGAATATTATCCACTGTGGATGGTATCCGTACATAAATTCATACCATCATGTTGTTTGTATATATGTCTTGGAACTCAGAAGATTTTCACTAAATATTGATGAAATCTTGTATCGCAAGGTAATCATAAAATATTTTACTTAAAGGGGAGTTTTATGTTTTAACAATGTATGACCTAACGGGTTTGAATTAGCATATGGATAAGTAATTACAACCAGTACCATCTGCTTATTTCACGTTTTCCAATTTGTTAATTAATAATTACACTCACTGTGAAAATGGAAGTAATAGAATAAAATATAACTGGTTGTATGAAAAAAATAATTAAAAAAAAGAGATTGTTGCAACTTAACTAAATTTAACCAAGGTTTGCGCATCCAACTTTAATAAACCACTCGTGAAATGATATTAAATGAACGCACATCAACAAATTCAGAGTTTACACGGGAACAGTCAAAA
Source organism: Sweltsa coloradensis (assembly GCA_024449915.1). NCBI lineage: Eukaryota > Metazoa > Arthropoda > Insecta > Plecoptera > Chloroperlidae > Sweltsa > Sweltsa coloradensis. The sequence goes on from JAMZAV010000793.1 coordinate 63,793, forward strand.
TTAAACAGTTTGAGGTGATCTATAAAGTTCTAGTTCAGTACAAGCCCCGCCCTATAGGCCTTCTTTTTATACGACTAACATTTCCGTGGCCCACATTGAAATGAGGTAACTAGAAGGTGTCAGCAATGAGTAGTAGTAGTAGCTATACTAGCTATACAAATCAAGGAAATAGTTTCTTTGTATTGAACCCTTTAGAAAATAACGATGAACAATATTTCTTGTCGAATTGAAAATATTACGCAATTTCCCAACATTTAACCTTTGAAATTAGGCATGCGAGTTTTTTTGTAAAACAACATTGGCAAATGAGCGGAAAATACAATCATAATATTATCAAAATATCTGGGATCAGCATTTGCTATCAATGACGGGTTCTTAAAATTGAGATTATATGTAGAAAATGACTTGACAGGAATAACTTATCAATTAATTTATAATTACATGTAATAACATTTGGGTTGATTGTTGTGAAGTTAGTAAACTGTACACGCGTTCTTATTCAATAACGTCAAACAATAAATAACTGAAATCTACCAGTTCCTAAACCCTCGACCTTTTCTATTGACCATAACAAAAATTAATAATACTTCGTCTGATGGTCGTTCTCCGACAAAACAATGTGTGAAAATCAGTTATATGGCTGAGTGAGTGGACTCTAATTTTATTTATTTTATTTTATGCAAAACTTTAAATAATGTAGAAAATCAACAACTTGCGATTAAAAATTTAAAAAAATAAGTACACCAAAAACGCGTCCATTATCTAATCATCAATGTCAGATCTTATCCCACGTCGCATACGTAGAATATAATATTATACATTTTTGGACTCCCTGCTGCTTTGAAAAAGGATGAAATTAGACACACCGTTTCTAGATGTCGCTGTGAAATGAATACCTGGATGTCTGATATTGTGTAATATCCTCGTGGTGATCTATAGCGCAAGGTAAGTGAACAGCTAACATGTCACTGGATCACGCGGGCTCGGGCACCTATGTTCAACAAAACACTAGCAAAAACCGAAAAGAAACTTAAAAGTAGATTTGAATGGAATCCGGTTTTCTGCTACCACAGTGCAAAAACGTGAGATTTTTTTTCTTTTACTAACATTGAAACTTGAGCATATAGATGAGGTGCTATAAATATTCGATAACCGCTTGCATTTAGAGGTCCGATCCCGTAGCGTGGCCAATGTCGAAGAAAAGAAAAACAAAACGCGGAAAAAATAAATAAAAACCTGAACAGAGAACGAAAAGGCACATCCATATAAGAAGTTCTTTGAAACTTTATAGAAAAAGATATAAGTTACTTGGACCACGCTCAATGATGAGTGTTGAGGCCTGGACGTAGATTCTCTCCTTCCAGTCCCCACCCCACCCATTGAGGTGTAAACAAATAATTATCAAATAAACGTAATATGTAGTTCATGAAGCTGGTATCAAAATATATAAATGCAACAATTACTTCAATACAAACTTAATTAAATGTATTTAGTAACATACTTGATAGTATTGAAAGTGAGCACTTGTGTCTTTGTAACCGTCCAGAGAATAAGGTAATATACTTAGGTAAGAAATGAACTGCCATACCAAAAACTATTTTTCTTGAGCCTCGTTATAACTGTAACTCGAAACCGGTGTCAAGGATTAACTTACCTATATCTTGACTTTATCTTTATCATCCAATCTATTGAAACAATAATGTAGATTCATATACTCTTAGTTACCCGCTGCCTAACTCCTAAGGATGTTTCGTATAGGTAAAAACAAAATCTACGGTGGCCAATCACTGCACAACATCAAGAATATAAAAGTCAGTCGTTAGAATGCACAATGCTAAGATGTTTATACTTTTTGTAGTATAAATCAAATGCCAAATACAGAAAGCAACTAAAAAAGATTGATTGAAGTCTTCTCCCACTCATGCCATGATTATATGGCATAAATTTATGACTGCAACTTGGTTTGCATTTCTATAGACTGTGAGTGAACAGTTTCCTGTTACATTTCGATAATCGTATTTGTTCGAATTTCTTCACAAAAGATTTGAATAGCAAACCACAACAAATAATTCGATTATGATGGAGCAAAAAGTTAGTACACACGCATGGGGTATATAAGCAATAGACATTTGGCCGTGCGGAACCAATTTAATTAGACTTGGCCTTGGAGCGGTTATCTGGAAGTTTGTTTTATGATTTATTAGTTAATCATTATCTTGATTCCTGGGAATAACTTTGCAAATTAAAAATTGCGCAAGCCTACAAACCACTATTTAGTATTTGCCTATATGCTTTGATGTTTCTTATTTCACATAGATTCATCAACATTATATGAAAGCAGTGATTAATGGATTTAAGTTCATTCGGGGCCTGAGGGCCAAATACAAGGAACTCCCGATGGATGTCGACTTTGCGGTGTCTTTTACTATCATATCGTTATAAATCTCTAAAATTTCAATGTTATACCATCGAGTCAATATTCCCATTAAAATGTATTTCCATGATAACAACATCACCATAATAATATGATTACAATATCATTGAAATCTAGAAGACGACGTGCTACAAGATGAATTATTTCACTGTTGTATCCCAAGCATTTTACGTCTGTTTGCGTTAATTCTCTTCTCCTTTGACATGAAGTTGTTGTTACATATTATGAGAATGTATTTTTAAGATCAAAAAGTGAATTGAAATGTATTTATATGTTTCTCACAATTAACTAAATGATTGTGTATCAGTTTTCTATTTCACTAAAAAATCAAAACTGTACCAAAGACATATACTGTTCTTTTTTCTTTAAATTCACCCTTCTGTCATCTAGCTTCTAGCAGCGCGAGCACAATAACGGATATCATATTTATTAATTATATTTAATCTATGGGTTCATTGTTTGTAATTTTATTTAATTGGAAAATAATATGCAAAATTTATTAAGTACTTTGCAAATCAAGACTATGTATATAATTGTAAAAGTCAATTGGTCACTTACATATAATATAGTTGTGCTGCCATGCCCAATTGTTTGCATCAGCAAAAATGTTGATAAAAAAGATGATTAAGATTGATAATCAAATTTAAAATCATTATGTATTGAATGAAGGCATTGCGAAAGGTTCCCCTTCAGAAACTCATAGGCCAACATTCATGACTTTTTAATACATCTTCATCCCACTTCTCCGAATCTGACACATTCATAATTGAACATTTTAATACAACTGCCTATGCCATTTCCGGCAAATAATAAGGTAAACTCGAAATATTAATAAAAACTTATAACAATCAAGGGAACGGAAGTACCCAAAATAGTGAGCAAAGATGGTAAAGTAGATTTCGTTTTTGGTGGAGGTGCCGGGTTCAATGAGATCCTCGTTTTGAGTGAGACTTGCCCCGGTTCCCTGAGCCCCAGGGGCACAACAATAATTCTGTCATCTTGTTGAAGGACAATGTCAACAATAAAACGCGTGTCAATCTGAGGTTATGTTCGGTTTTTAACATGAGACGTGACACAAGACTCGTCTAGGGAAGCTTCGCTATCTCATTACACAAGTAACACTATGCTTTCATATATACCCTCATTGCAGTAGTTTTACACTTATTACCTCAAACTAGAAATACTGCTTTATCGATAATTTTCCATGTGTGGAAAAGTATTCATAATTCATATTAATACTGACATAGCAATTTTTATCGCTTTCGTGTACCATGGATTTAAATAATTTTTGAATTAATTCATACATGGGGCAACTGGTGTATACATACATACAACGATGGTGACGTAATGTTTTTTCGCTACCACTCATTAAATATTAACTTGTATCATAGACTCCTCACACCCACCCTCTCAATCCCCTTCCTCCGCCCTCCAATACTCTTTATCGCAACTCCTCCCCAACTGACACGCGACGCGTGTGACCAGTTGCTGGGCTGGGCTGGGGTGTCAGGTTTCTAAGGTTACCTGGAAATTGACTCGGCCACCATTTGACCTACGATAAATGAAGTGAAGGGTCTTTCCACGTTATTTTGGTAATATTTCCACTTAATTTCTAACAAATGTTTTAAGAGAGGGTGATAAGCTCAACTTTACCATGCACAATCGTATTCCATATTTTTTAATAATTAATATTAACTACATAGTATAGATCCAGGGAGCGATGCTCCCCTATAGCATAACTTTTCTGTCCTTTAGTTCGTCCGTCCATCTGAGCTTGTGTCACGTCTCACGATAGAAACCGAACATTTTCTCCGATCCAATGCATTTTGTATGTGTTGATATTGCCCTTCAACACACTGGGACATTTACATATACCCGGCACCTCCACCAAGGAAAATTTAACTGTCAACGAACATCGCTGTCCAATATGGTTACATTATAATAATTAATTGTTACATTATGGGTAGGCTACGAAAGTTACTAACAAAAATTTAAGTCTATAAAAGAATTTGTAAAACAAAAAAGAAGCAAATTTCAGTTAGGTAGAATTGGACATGTGTCTGTGTTAAAATATGTTAAAAATGAAATTAGTCACAAACTTATTAGCGAAAGTGAGTGGAACTAAAAATGAAAAAATAAACGTCAAAAGTTAGGTTGTCCATCCAACACAATATACTTGGATTCTTGAATATGCTTTAATTTGATTACAAACTAGACGACGATTAAGTGAAATGAGGAACAAAATTACCCAAATAAAATAAAAAGCTTAATTAATAGCGTATGAGATAGTTTAAAATTTTGAGAGAATGAAGCATTCGTAAAAGTCTAATTCTCGCTACCGTAGTTCCACTGGTATAAGTGCAGGACGCACTAAAGTATAGTGTAGTATGTAAGTGTGTTCTTCAGCTCTGAATACATTTCTTGTTCTTCAACTGCGCTGCGTGCATTGCAAATATCCGTGATGAGGCGCATGCAACCTGCACACTACTTGAATCACACCCATACATCATTGTGTTTAAATGTGTGATAATAATTTTGTAACGACTTTAACAGTAGGCCTGTTTGTTATATTATTCAAAACCGTAATAATGATATTTTTATGATGGTATTGTAGGTAACATAAAAAAAGCTCAATAAGTCATACACTTACAAATTATATAATCGTTCCCAATAATCTTCATGGTCTCTTAAAATTAGGACATGTATACAAATAAAACGCACGTAATGGTTTTAATTTTATTCTGTGAATGATTATGTTAATCCACCTTACGTTCAAATTATACGATGCATGGCAAAATTGCATTTCAAGTAAGTATTAATATTTTAAGCTTTACGATGCAGACATGGTACTTATGTTTAACCTTTCAAATTCAACCGACTGTTAATCAGCGTTAGTGCTACAATGCGATCCAATACGAGGTCACTCAGTGAGTATTTTTTTTTCTGTTTATGTCATCAAACCAGCGTTATTTTTATTAGTGCTTACGATTCAACTGCAACGTACAGAATCTATTTTATTTTAAAAATAATGTGCTCTAACTAACTTTTAGATGCAAGTATAGTTTTTAATTTTTAATCAGTTACGTCATTTTAATTCCAATCTCCATGTGAGCAGTATGAGCTCCGAGCCCCCGCAGGATTAACATGCCACATAATTATAATTGTTCTAGTCTTTAAACCGTTCCTTTTTAATCCGGTTGTCGGCATTACGAAGACGATGCATAGGGTGTGGCTACAGACGACAAGTCTGTTGTCTGAATCCCTGCTAGACGTTTTGACGGATTACCATTCACAAACCGGTAAAACTAACAACATTCACTCTCCAACGTCGTGTCTCTAATGAGCTATTAGCACAGAATGTTATACAATGTTAAATTTAAAGTAATATTACGCAAGTTTAAACGTTTTCGTTTTATTTAAATAGTTTTTTGTGTGGATGAATAAAGGGGAATATTTGTTTAACTCGGCCGTCTGGATTGATAATTGGGAACGGTTGACGGATTTGATCTTGACGGGCGGGTATGTCAGACACTCGAGATGGACATACCGATAATCATAATCTAAAGATAAAACAAAACCCGACTCACGTGGAAATCAGATTAGGAAAGTCAATACTCATAGCTGACATCGTGGTCGTGCTGATACAGGGTGATCACCTACGATGTTTATGAATAACACATCTCATGCCGTATAGAGGAAAACGCAAAGATTTACAGGTGAGGAAATACGTTAAATAACTCAAGTGTTGAGATGTTTAAACGAAAAATTTAAAGAATTTGATTACATTTAGAAAATTTTCTGTGGTGTCATTGTTTTAACAAAACTCGTTCTCTTAAAAACACAGATTGTCATGCAATTTTGTCCCAATTCCATTTCAATATTCTAAAAAAAAAAAGACTTCAATTGCTAGTTTTTCAAGTTGTCACCAAAATATCTATAGTAAATAATTAATCCACTTTAAATTTGTTGATCCATTTATTTCACTCATTATGAGTTTGTTTTTCTTCATGGAAATATTTTCAGTGTTGTGAACTGAACCTTTCAATTTTCAATGTTTTAACTGCCTTATCTACGAAACAAGTTATGTTCTTCCAAGTACGTGGGCCAACATACTCTAGAAAATATATTTATTTATAATCTTAATCATGAGTAGATCCCCATGGCATTATTTTACTTTACAAAAATAACAACAATTTTGCTGAAATAAAGAAATCCAATACATCTAATCCCAATCCAATGTCACACAGTTTTGGATATGCTTAGTTGGAAAGGGAGTAGGTTGGGGCTTTATAACATATATGTTGTAAGTTGTAGGTTTGTAACAATACTCAATACTTAAATAACAATAGTAGCATAACACAGCTGTAAAATTCAAGCACACAAAGTAAACCCCTTACAGCAATAAAAATAATAAAGTTGCGTGGCCGTGCCCACCCTGTACATTATCAGCTGTTATTGCGGCACAAGACAGACGTATTGTGTTTGAATTATCCCCGAGCAGCGTGTCGCTAAGATCTCCTCGGATTGTCGGTTGGACATAGTTAAACATGGTCCCACGTTCGGCTCACTATCCGTCATCCACGGGCCGACACCGACAGCTCGCGAGCATTGTCTTTTATTATTTATCTTAGGTCGCAGTCTCTTTTGTACTGGGGGGGGGGGGGGGGGAATCAAATGCGTGGTGTGCGTTATATACGGTTGTCACAAAAATATGTATTCGAATATGCTTTATATAGTAACTGTACGGTATGTTGTTTCTTTCGAATATTTTTGAAGAGGTTCTTGAAATTGTGTATAGTTTTTAATTTTTTAATCTTCAAACCTCTAGACGTATTGAGTATACGTTTTTCCCTTCTATTTGACCTTTCTTCGTCAGATATCTGAAAATATTACAACAAACGCCCATTGGTAAAACAATTGGTGGATCGAGGATCGATAGAGTGTGTCCCGATAGAACCCCCTGGGGTGACCCTTGTGTGTTGTCACCCTTAGCCGCTTGAGGAGAATAATAATAATGTGTTCTACAAGTCCTGGTGTAATTATAAAAAAATGAATATGTATTTTCAAACATAATACGATTTTATCATTTCAGTTTTACTACAACAAACTATTATTATGCTCGAAAAAAAGCTTTTAAACGCAATTACGTACAAAATCACGTGCGGGGCAATGTATATACCCTTGTTATTTCGCTAGAGAAAGTAAAGCGCCATTAGGGGTGTGATTATTTTGTTATCTACTGCTTTTTTGTGATATAGATTGTTCTTGTTCTACTTGCGTGTTGACATTCTTCACCTGTTCATATTACTTGTGATTTCAAAAAAATGTTTCGTGAATCTAAATAATTCAGAAAAATAAACAAGAACTTTGAATCAATGGTATATCAAAATTATTTTGCATTCTTTTTAGAATGTCAACGAAAGTTGCTAATGATTAAAGGGCTGCTTTTGCAAGAAGTGACGACGAGTTTGCAATTTATATTTTAGCATTATTTGGAATGTTCATTAAGATTTAAAAAAAGTGTTTACGCCCATTAATGGGTAAACTGAATACAAATACCCGTTAAATTTAAGCAACGTTCGTGTTATTGATCACGTTTAACCGAAAGCCTTTTCCGTAACAAAACAAAACCGATACAATGGCGATTCGTTCCGTGTGCAAAGGATCTATCGTTCCCCGTCGAGTCCAGTGATAGGTCATTTAGAACAAGAACATCTTTTTCATTCCGATAGTCATTGCTTGATAATGATGTCTTCCTTCAATGAAAATGATCGGCCCCGTGCATGGTTGGATTGGGCGAGAGAACCATCACGATATAAGGACGCAAAACTAATTAAAACTGATCGCTTCTCGCAAATTGATTGCAGTGTCCATTGCTGGCTGCGACTCGTTAGTATTATCGAGTCGGACGTAGCATGAGGCAAGTGAAGAAAAAGCGAGCGAAGAAGTGCGGAGACAAGAGCACAGCGGCTCTGTCTGGAATAGCTGATCGGCATGTTGGCTAGCGAAGCCGCGACTGACGGCTGTAATAAACGCGTTCGTGCTTGGCTACACTCATCGAGAGCCAATTTGGGAAACTTCAATATATGTATTTATTTATCTGTATTTTAATGTGCAGGTCGACGTTAAAAAGTTTTAGCTACAAGACGCGTAAGAGACGACTTCGTATAATAGATCTGTTTGTGCTTTTTATTTGATGGTTGAAAAAATCTTGTTTCGTAGTTTATACTTGGCTGTATTTTAGATTAGTTTGCAATGATAAAAATATATATTAAAGGCGTAAGTGTAATAGATTTATATGCGCGGCGACTTCAAGTTTTTTCTGCCTGGATGCGGCTAAGTATAATGTGTACCTAAAGCCCATAAGACGGTCAAGTTTTTTAGCTATTAATCTGGCCATTGAGACTGTAGGTTTTAGCAATCGGGTCTTCAAATTTTCCTGAACTCGATTTAAATAAAACCACCATCCATTTCATGTCTATTTGAAATGATGGTATAAGATTTTGAAAATTTGTGTTTGCAAAATTACATCAGATCATTTAATTGCTGGACATTACTCGATATTATTAATTTATTTGGGGCCATGTTGCAACAATTAAGAAATACGTTCCACAAGTGCAATGTACCAAGCACATTAACAACACACTAGGGAGAAATTATGCAAAATATTATATTAACAAACATTTTGGGAGTTTTGTACTGTTTGTTGCTTTATTTCTTTGTAAATATTTTAGATTGTAGATTGCTGAAGGGCTGGCTTAATTAAAATATGAGGATTATGCTCTAGAATGTTTTTTTCTTTTCTTGAAGGGCCTACTTCAGTTTTACTGGGAACTGAAATCACGCCATATATTATAGCAAAAATACAATAACCTTTTTTATTATTATTAAAATATCTTCGTTGTCGTCATCGAGTACTTGTGTTCAAGCTAGCATCCCACAATAAGAACAAATAAAACACAATTATAAATACTGTTTTTCCCACGATTTTCAAAATAAACACATTTAACGTGATGAGCGAAATTAATGTGCATACACATGAATGATTCCAGTTGCGTATTATGCCTAGACGTCTCACTCCAAGTAACTATGTCTTATACTGTTATAGCCTATACCACTCTACTACCATGACTTGCATTATCGAATACTTATGTCTACCGTTCCAATACCACGTTGTAACATCTAACAAAACGTTCGCGAAAGACGGTGTGGGGTGAATGAAGAACAGATTGCTGTTTCGCAGATTGAATACCGTTAAGGGTAGCAGATGTACTCTATATATAGTAAGTTGAAGAAAGTCTATAGTTCTACTCAGATTTCCAGATTATTGATCAAATACAAGAAAATATGATTTATAAATTTTATTATCGTATAGAAATCCAGCAATCACAATTGATCCGGTAACTGTGAAAATAACAACGAATTCATAACATTCGTCTTAATTTTCGGCCATGTTGAAATGTAGATTGTTGCCTTGTTCTGATAGGCCAGTAGTGAGTGACGTACTGTGCGACACGCGAGAATAGTGCTGATATCCCCACCAGGCACGCTATCGTGGGGGGAGGGGGGGGGGGGTGGTACCGGGGTTCGAGACCACACGGAAGCGCGGGGCTCTCACGCAACCAGAACGCACGTGGGGGTAGCACAGTGGGGATTCATTGCAATAACAACAACAACAACAACAACAACGATGATGATGATGTTGATAATAATGAAGATTTTTTACGTCAAAACCATAAGAAGCAATATTAATAAAATAATAATATAAATTGATGATTCTTATCTAGTCCTAACGATGTCGAGATAATAAACACGATATAACATGGCAATTATGACTATATTATCATTCGGATTGATCTGTTACTTAGCTGTGATTTTCATTTTTGTTTGCACCATTATGATTTCACAGTATGAATAAGATACTACGTTGTGATGTAGGTTGGAACTAGGGATGATTCATACAGTAAAAATGATAGAAAATTACAGGTTATGCACCATAACTCTTTACGACTCTTTATGCACTAATTAATAATTATTCATATTAATTAAATAGCCTGCATGTAAAGACTTGTAATTGGTAAAATATACATACAACTAGTCTTTTAAGTAAATCTAATAGTGCACTCACTACTGATGGAATTATAAAAAATAACATTAGCCTATTCAAATTATAAAAAATAACATTAGCCTATTCAAAAAAGAAAAATCGTTACAAGTCATACAAATTTAAATAAAAATATAAACAATAATATTTATAAATGAACATATTTCAGTATTTATTTTAAAACGTTGATAGGCTATATACACGAATAATACTATATTATAACCATGCTCATTTTACGCGCATTCAAATTTCTCATCCAATTTTAGTCGCATCTATTTGAAATTAAACATAATTGTGTAAACATGAATTATGAAGGCAGGCATCTATCATAGCACTTTTCCATTGATTGATTATAGAGAAAAAAACTAGAATTTTAGAATCTGTCAAAATGGTCAAAAACACCCAAATAACTACGCATTTTCTGATTGATCTATGATAAAATATTGAACATCTGATAAGCTAGGAGAGTGCAGACTGCAGATGTCATTCATTATCAATTATGCCAATTTTGTTTTAGATGTAATGATATATGGCTGCAGGACAAGGAACGCGCCGAACATCAAATCATGGACTTGATCAAATCACGCTTTCTCCATCTTAAAGTCTTGAACAATAATATATCGTAAATGATCCTGATAGTCGTGCTGGCATCATGTTTTACATTACTTTCATCTAGGACATAACTGGCATCGCATTTTATCTAAAAAAAATTCCCCACATCTTTTCATTTTCTTAATCACCACACACCATAACATGGCACTAATTGCTGTACGTAAATAACTGCAAATTAGCTTTTCTGTTCCCCTTTCTGATCACATTTACGTCAACAGTATACGTGCGTCGAAAGCAACCCGCATATTAAAATACTTGTTTCTGTTGTACACCCCGGTTGCATGTGGCCTGCTATGATACGGACGCTAATGGAACTCTTATCTGATTTCTTGATGGTCGCATGCTGTAATAACAGCCTAACCATCAAAACGAATCATATTCAAATTATATCGTAAATTACATTCTTTTTTATTCTAACACTCTAATTATATTTACAGCTGAACTTAATCTCCGGGGGTTTTCGCCTGTGGGTTATGTGGTAACATAAGGGCTACAATGTCCGTGTAAATTCATTTTGCTTAGATTAGCTTAAAAGTCTAAATGAGGCATAAAACTAAATGATGTTACATAGATACGGTAAGTGAGGTGTCGCGTGAAAATGAGGGCGATTGGAAAATGGCTTACCGAGATGGTTTATATTTCGGAGAAAATGTCCAGATATCCTGCATATATAAGAAACTCCAGCAAGGTGAGGATTAAGGTGGGTGATATTGATAAGACAATAATAACGCGGACTAAACAGATCAAAATGATTTGGAAATAAGAAGCTTAACTCTAGTAATTCTAGTAAATTCTAGTCATCATAATGTGATTAATTAAATAAATAAATAAATTGTATTTAAAGTCTACCCACTCAGTTATATAACTGATTTTCAGTGGGGGACAGTATAAATCAAAGCGACTAATTGTGTTCAGAGGGAGCGATGCATGGATGTTAATATGTTTTTAAGAATAACAATAGTCGATAGATTCGTAAGCATATCCTGACAACCAATATAAATTCTAGGAAGGAAGAAACCTTAAAAGTATAATTGAAAATTATGTCAAAGACAGTTATTGATTTTGATTTGCTTATAGAAGTGGTGGAAACACCCACATACCAACTACTCAACTAAATGTTTTGGAACGTGACGTACAGATATGATTATTTAATACTTGGTGAAATAAGAGTTGTACACTATTACTTGGAATAAGTTCAAATCTCGAGGTACCAGATCCAAACGAATAAAAGGGTTCAAGATAATATTTTATATTATATATTATATATGTATTATATTTTATTATACATTTATATTTTAACAATAGCATCATCAGTTACAAATACTAGTAGGCCTTTACTAGAGGCAATACAGTTAAGATCTTAGTTTCGAGCACTAGTCAGCACGACAATCGTCTGCAGAAATGCAGAAATAGAGATTCGGTCTGGAAGTTTGTATGTGTGTAATATACTAAATGATAGATAGGACATATGTAATCCCTGTTTGATTTCAAGACAAATAGCACACAGAAATATTATGTACCTTCAATCAAACTCATTCAGCCTAGTTGATCGTCGCCCCCCAACCGGAACACAATCCATGGACAATAATTACAATCACTATTGGCACAAACGCACTAAGCATATTTTACTTTAATCTTCAGTATGATTATTTATGTTTACTTTTACATGTTAGATGAAGGAATTGTATAATGTAAATTGATTTGTTTTGAAAATCACCCAATGAAATGTAAATTGATTTGTTTTGAAAATCACCCAATGAAGAGTTTTTTTTATTAATTTTTCCCTTGTTTTCATATGTAATTATTTATATTCTTAATCTTTAAGTTCCAAAAAAATTTATGTCAAGGTTGAAGCTCAGGTATTTCAGTTGGTACTCTTATAATTCTGTAAATAATCACAATAAATATATACTTCTCTATATAAAAAAAATAAAAAAAAATGGATAACAATTAAATTATCCTCCATCCAATATAAGAAACCTATTATTTTAGTATGGCGATGAATATGCAAAAAGGTATAACAAGACAGACAGTCATTCGACTCGCATGCAATTGTTGTAAACAGTCGGGTATCCATTGAGAACAAGAGTCGGGCATTTGCATTAGTTCCATTAATTACTCCGAGTCGCTCCGCACGAGCTTCTCCTCACGATGCGTCTGCGTCTGCGCGGTAACATCTTCATTTTGTCAATCCAACATCCGGCACAACATGATCGTATCAGGACACTCGTACAAATACACCCAGGACACGACAGGACACGACACACGCTTCGTTTGTTAGACTTGCTAGCTGCTACCAATTAACCAGTCTAGCATTGGAATGAGGCCAAAATTTAACCGTCATTCTTGGATTTTACGGTTGCTCGGAAATACCTCGAAATTGCATTTTATCACGAAACATGGACATTTTAGATAAGAGTTGGTACTTGGTAGTCGTAAGTCTTGACTTAGCAGAGAGGGAGCTTGTGGAAGTGTTTGACTTCTGTACTGCTGTTCAACTAATGTCTACTATAGAGAATGTTCGATAATTAATTTAGTTCAACAGACAAGCTAAACACTACGCCTATGTAATGTTTTAGTTTGCAAATAGGCCTTTGATAGAAGGATATATTAAATGCTTCTTACACGTTTGATCGGAAGAAACTTCAAAATTGCGTTTCTATATTTCAGCATTCAAATTGAGCAGACCACTAAAATTGAACCTGTTTGGTGAATTTGAATTAAATTAATGTGCAAATATTTTGGGATTGATGTATCTTTCAGACTCGTCTCACATAAATTTTGTTACAACAGTGACTGGACAGTAATTATTTCGTATATTTAAAAATAATTTTTATAGTGCAACCGTTTACGGCGCAAAGCTCTCCTGTAAGCATTACTTTTATGTCCATCTATGTGTATGTCACGTCTCACGAATCACGATTCAAACCGAACCAGACCTACCTCTGTTTGACATGAGTTTGTTTACTGACATTGTCCTAAAAAGATAGTACATGACGTTTTCGGTGACCCTCGGGGTCAGAATAGGATATATTATCACCCAAAATGTGCATATTATAAATACCCGGCGCCTCCACCAACAATGATATTTTCCAATGGAAAGGAACGTATTATTTTTTGTATTCTTCTTCGACTACTCCTGTACCGGTGTTGGTTCTCCAGATAGATTTCCTTATTATGTTAAGCAAGTTGTGGTGCAAGTCAATAGTAGAACGTCGCGATAATTTTATGAAATTATGCTATTCAAGACGCCTTATACAGAGACAAAATACCGATGAAGGCAGATTAAAAAAATAATTTTGTTAACGGGATTCGCACCTATGTCCCTATTGACTTCCTTATTGCTTCGTGATTTGAGAGGCTTGACAACGAAGGTGGCAATGTGTAAGAGTGATCTACAAAGATAAACTTAAGTAATGAATGTGATTTAGACTTTGTTTGTTGGCATTGAAATTATTTGCTCTGAAGGTATAACCATGATCAATAATCAAAAAGCTATAAATTATATCTGTCATTTCACTCGTATGAAAGTTGTTTTAGAAAAGTAATTAAAACTGGTGAAATAAAGTTAAATTCCATATTTCGTAAAACCGTCACCAAATTAAAGCCTAATAGACGCGTCTCGCATGGATTGTGGCACTGGCAGGCGTGCGATAGTTGGGCTGTGATACCCGATTACACACTGACACATCGACAGCTGGTTCCCCACCTTGACTCGCCGGTGCCCGACAACAAGATTAAAGAAGTTTTCATTGAATCATTTTTTACATCTACCTGCTAAAAGCGCTTCGTTTTGTATTTTAACTAAGTGGTTCGCGCGGAGCGTTTCGTCCCCACCTGAATGTGCTTCTTCGGGGGTTTAGAATATTATAAGCACTTGTAGATCCGACAGTCGAGTCGAAGAAAGAATAAAAGTGTAAAGGAGGGTCACTCAAAGGAAAGATGAGATTATAAGAATGGAAACCAACTCAACAAGGCGATTTTTTAAGGGGCGATGTCTAGAAAAGGTCGTCGATGGTTTATAGAAAAAAAGCTTAATGTATCGGATCTGTGGGTTAGGAAGGTATGAAAATTCAGAGTCCCTAAAACATCCCGCTGGTTTAAGGTCAAAAAGTCACTCCCACCTGTCAGTCTTGAGCGGCCTAGAGAGATTCTTGGATGCTGGGCTACCCTGGAACCCACCCAGCGGCTATCACAGCTTCCCATGCTTGCCGATCCCACGCGAATTCAAGATCATCGCGGCTGCAACATTTTTAACCTAATTTGGACAACCAGACGATACGAGAATACTCTTTCTCACTAACGAGGCACATTTTGGCCTCATTAAAAATAAAATTATTTCAATCACTTGGTTGACCATTTTAGTCAATTTATATTATAATTGACCTGAACCGATGTACTATGTTTTTCTCTAGCCATACGGTGAAACATAATCGTTGCAAGGGCATCCGCAGGGGGGGGGGAGGGCAAGGCGGGCACTTGCCCCTCCCCCCTGGAATCCCCTATAATGCAATTTTATTAATATATTAAATATTAATTAGAGATTAGTAATATAAATATTTACGGAATACGTTTTTCTTTACATTACTACTCAACATTAAAGGCGATAATAATATACGGCGGATGTAACATGATCAATCTCGTCAGGACATTAGTGTTCCAATTCCTTTTGGTGGTTTTTCTAGTTTCGAATATCAACTGCACAAAAATTAAATTATTTTGGTATTGCATTCAGCCCGCTACTTTGTTTTAAAACGCATAAAACGCACTCTAAAAACCTGATTTTCAAGCAAATTCGCCTACGGCGCTATTGTTGGGGGACTCTGCCCCCAAAACCCCCCATGCTTCTCCCACGGGAGTTACAAATTACCCCCCCTTACCAAAATTCCTGCGGACGCCCTTGAATCGTTGCACCTCAAATACAGACAAAAGCTAGATAATTTAATTTGATGTTATTGCCAAGTTGGGGACTCTTTGAGTGGCGTAATAACGGAAAATCGAAAGCAAACATATATTTGGAAAACGTGATTGTGATATAGACATAACACTTATTATGTATTGTCTACTAAAACTTGCAAATCTTTTAAACACAAAATGTTGATGCTTTTACAAATTACGGTATTTTATGGAGCCATGTTCGCAAAGTTACATCCATCCAAATCAATGCATCCATATTTATTTATTTTATTCTATTTATCTATTTATTTATTTAACGTCTATCCTATTCAGTTTAAAAAACTCATTTACAAAGGAGGACAACTAAACAAATCTAGTAACAAAAGTGCAGACAAAAATTTGAAAAATAGTAATATTACAACAAAATAATTATCTTCCATCTCAGCCAGATACTTATGTCACAGATATGTACCAAATGCAAGAATATTTAGTTTATGTGTTTCTGTCTTGTCGGTCACAATACGTACATGGATACACATTATTAAGTGTGAGAAACGAATACAAAGTGGATCGCTAGGTGTATTTCGTGAATCGACGTGAATCGACTGGCTGCAGATGGGATCAACAGAATAATAATGGTTTTCGTTGATAGGTGGAACAACTCATGACCGTCCAATGAAACACAGGGGAGTTAATATTCCGAGCGATTAACTAGAAGCGAAGCAATCTCTGATATTGCCTTCAGGTAAAACACTCTTCTCTCGGCTCTACTATTATTTTCTTTTGTTTCTGTTTGAAATATGGCGGAGCTAGAAGGGAATAAGCACGATGTTAGTCATTAAACAGAAAGTACTTCTAGATAATTGCTTTCAAAGCCTTGACTTTGAGAATGAGATTACTATACAAACATTTAAATTGAATGTAAATTAGATAAATCAATTAACGCAAGTGTAATTGGATTGAATGTAGATGTGTGTTAGTCAATGCGTCAGTATAAGACTGAATTTTCGATCTTGTAATTTAATTGTGTTGTGAAGATTTTCGGACCCCTCATAACTTGGTCTAGCCTATACAGTCGCCTTGCTATGTTTTGTGGGATACATTTTGTGTTAGGTATCTAATTAAAGTGGTCAGGTATTTTGCTTTTTCAATCTGTGGTATTTTTAAAGCCCCAAAGAACCAGGGTATCGCACTGAAATATTGGGTCTAGCAATCCTGAGAACACATAATCTACATTCTACAAGTCCACACCCATTTTTTGTTCGTCAGCAATTAATCGCAGGTCTGTCGTTTGCCTTCTGGCTATGCACCGCTTAGATCTGGCATTCGCTAACGTCCGTGCAGACCATTTTTCCTCAAATTACATCCACAACCCGTAATTACAAGGCCCATTCCAATTCGCTACAATACACGGTGATAATTATTTTAACTGGTTCGAAGCATTTCCAAGATTAAAAAGTTTCATGTTTAATTACGGAGTAATAGTTCAGTGTGTATGTTATTATCTTGAATACTGCAAAATAAAGGACTGGAATGCGTATTTTATTTTTAGATATAATATAATGGTAGGTTAACGTTTAAAATAGCCATGCAATTGCAGATATTGTTGGAATTTCAGGCCACATTTTTAGAATTCTCGTGAATCATTAGTGAAGTTGTTAACATTTGATTTCTACGTTGTTCAATCAACAATAATATTATGATATCGGTAATCAAAATCAAAACACAATGCGAGGCTAAGATTTAACCACTGACAAAAAGCTTGAAGAGGTTCATGGAAACACATAAATACCAATAGCAATAATATACAGCTAAGAATTAATGGTAATTTTAATGAAGAAAATCTTTCTCATTCATTCTGATCAAAATTTGTTTTTTGAATATGTTAGAGAAAATACATCAATCATGAGTAACGCACACTGTTAGTGAATGATCGCTTCTGGTGCCAGTTCCAGGGTCAATCACCGATTGTTGTACCAACGAAAGTGATTTCGATTATGAATTTCATTGAATACAAGTGTATATATTCCAAAGCTGCATTCTGTGTCTCTCTCTGTCCATAAGGTTTAACGAATTATATTTTAAAATCTACACACCTCAAAATTTTAATAATACCGTACGTAAAATAAATCTGTCGTTATTAACAGTATAGGGGATCGGACTCTTTAAGTCATTCAAGTCAATCTGCGATACATTGTATTTACAATTTGATCCACAATCAATTATCTGAGGGCTCTCCCTTGAATGAATATCATATTGTATAGTTAATGTTATCTGTGTTTTCTTGTTTTGTTTTGTTATAAGTTTCCAGTGCAACGATTGTGGTGGCGGTAATGATGTTTATTTCTAAACATCGGTAATACTTTCAATTATAATGTTCTAGGTGGGTTGATATTGACGATGAATGTGGAAAATACATAAACCCATCATTTACACTGGATACGAACCTATGTCATTTCATTTCGTACTCTTTGAACGTCTAGAGTCATATTGATACGTTTAATTATGGCATTTGAAAAGCATTACAGTACCTTATGTGATAACCTGTTTCAATATAATATAATAATTAGATTAATATTGGTATTAATAAACAATTGATGTTATTACTGTTAATTGGACTATTATATAAGATACGAGTTCGTTTTAATCGTACCAATGTATTAATATTATTCAATGTGCAACTAGCCGTACAGCATAAAGAAGATGTTGTTATGACATGTAATGCATGCACATGACATGCAACACAATTGTAGTTTCCTTATAATAATATTATAATGTTATACGTGAAGAGTTGTATAAATTAGTTGGTTATATTTGGTTATTACTTATACTTGATTGATGTGTATTTCTTACAAACCAATACCGACCGAGCCAAAAGGGGGTTTGAGTTGGATATAAAACGCATAGTATTCCATTTTTTTTTAAAGACGATTGATTGTCAACTGAAATCATAACAAACTGTGATGATAAAAGATGTTTTTTTCTATGATCATTGCAAAAAATTACAAAAGTATACTTTTGAAAAGCTACTAAATTAGATTTAAACGTCATTCGAAATTGTAATTGGATTTAGGTCATTCATTGCGTTTCCGAGTTCTTTCGATCTGCGACGTAGGGTGTGGTTTGAAACATGATTTACTTCACGCGCAATTTACCGTACTGTGAAGAATAGATTTCTTAACAGTAATTACTTCCAGTCGCATGCTGCGCCAGATTAAGCTGGATAGAATCTACAGTTCCGCTTCTGAAATCACAATAATTATTCATTAAAAGTTTTCAGTTTCTGAGAGTGCCATTCAAGCATGATTGACGTTTTAATTTGACACGCATGCGCACAAACAATGAGCCGAGCAGTTAGTAATGCGCCCGGTAGGTTCGCGTGCTGGCTCACAGTGGCGTGGAAACAATGGGGCCGAGTTCGATCTCCGGTGTAATTATTACTTGCGATCAGACCGTGGAAATGTGCACCGTGGGACCTACAAACAAACAAGAATCGAATCATTTTGTTCAACACGACAGGAAACATCACGTCTTGAATTGTGAAACTTGACGTTTCACCAGGTTTATTCGTTGTTTTGGAACGCGTTTCATTTTTGTGAAAAATAAGGAAACTTTTTGATAAAATCTAATTCGTTCATAAAGGAACGGATGTTCAATATTTTTTTCCAGCGAACGTGGTTATTTTAATATAAAAAAATTCAATGTTCATTTTAGTAAATTTCACTTAATTAACTCGACGAACGCGACCGACCTCGTCAGGAGGCTTTGACGTGGTGAGATTTCCTCCGTAGATTGTTGGGCGCAGCTTGTAGTGGGTCCTAATAGCCTAATATTTCTTAAATATCGAGTCTTATTTTCTTAGCGCTGGGTTTTGTTAATAACAAAGTTTTTGTATTCATTGCGCATGTTTTTCGATTGGCTCGGCGTCACGGCGTAAACGGAGGTTAATTGAAGTTTCAGTACATAGATGAAGATAGTTTGTTGTGTCGGGGTGGGGTAGGGGGGAAGGGGAGGCAAAGGGCAAGCAGCTCTCAAGATGAAGTCGTGATCGGGGCAGATGGGCGCACAGCCATCGTGACCGGCGGAACGAGCGGGAAAATAAAGGAAAATAACTATGAGAAATGATCATTCAACTCGAAACCACTTCCACTTGATATTGAGCGAGTCCTACACGAGTGTGAGCAAGAGCGTTGTTAGTTGGACGTCTCGGCTCCTCATGGGGGATCAACGACGGCGATGGTTTGATCAGCCAGATACAGCATCGAGTCGTGACAGACACATTGGTCACATCGAACGCAGTCTCGAACGAAACAGATATGCGAATCAATTTCCTTCCTTTGTAAATCAGTTGGATATAACTAAATTGGATAGCCAATAAATGAATGAAAATATATCAGTCAACCCCCTAGGAAGTGGGAGCGGGGATTAGTCGTGCCCAACCATTTGGTCGCTCTTTCATATTTCAAATGCCGATCTCTAGCTGGCCATTGTTCCCAAATCGATGATGTCGTCGGCGCCAACAGGATTGGCCTGGTCTCTTAGAGTGGATAGAATCAATATACGAAATAATACGAAATAATTATTTCTTTAAAAATCAGTATGTAATTGTTTACAGGCTTCAATAAAATTAGTCAAAATATTGAAATGTAAACAATTCTTTAAAACATACTGTAAGTATCACCAATAATCACATTAATTTGTTGACATTATACGTATACGACGTATAGCATAAGCTATCTAATATTAAATATTATTTGTTTGCTGCTAAGATATTTATTGATACATTCAAATATTGAATCGGTATTTTTTTAATAATAATTATTTTATGGATGTCCGCAATGTTGAGGAGTACCTAATGAGACACTAATATTCGTAGCATGGATTAATTTAATTTGCAAATCGCTTCTCTAGAATCTGCTTGAAAGTGAAACTAAACGTTTTTGAAGTTTAAACCTTATTAATAACACGGTAGTCTGTGTTGCCAGATGCCGATGCTATGTTTGATTACTCACACTGTATTGCACTCAGTGCACGAGCACGACGCACGGTGTATCTTGTGACTCAGCTGTGCGTTGTGTGCAAGCTTCCGAACAAGATCGGACTATTTCATTGTATCGTAATGCTTCTATCACAATTAAATTTGGTTATGGGAATACTGAAATAAATATGTTTTAATTTTATTATTATTTAGAAGTCGGATGAAATATTATTTAAAAAACATGTCTTTTTATTTATGTACGTATTTATTTATTTAGCGTCTATCTTATTTAGTTATAAAAACTGATTTACATTGGAGGACTATTAAATAAAACAATTGCAAAAATCTTACTACATTTTACTTACTTCCACTTAATAAATTCATCTATACACCAATTTTGCATGGTGATTTAAGATGTCAAAAATACTAACAAAGCTCAAATTACAATTTCCCCAAACAACTTTTAGTATGAAATCGTTTAATGTTTTTCAAAAATGCTCTCAGGTAATTCATTCCACTTTGGTATTGAAAAATGTAATAGCATAGTTTATATGACTATTGCCCTTGTGTACGGTTAAATTAACGAATGTTGATTATAAAAATAAACCTGGAACGAAGATTGAACCGGGTGATTTTTAAATAAAGTTTTTGGTGCACTTTACATTATTCTTTTTATTAATTTTTAGATTTTACACCATTCAATCTCCACTTATAGGAAGCATTTCTATATTTTTAAAAATTCTTAAAATTTATTGTATAGTGACACTGCACGCTATATTTTATATTTTTATGTTTTCATGACAAAGAATGGCGAACATCAATCATCGTTATGGAGAGTATATATACAAAGTTTGAAAGTTTGCCACAACAGATATCTGACCAGTGTTTAGTATTCGCCGAGGAATGCCTGTGACGGAAATCAAACCGATGACCTTCCGATCAGACCCCGGGTTACAAGCATCGAGTCACTCACATGGTCGAAGAGATCAATGAGCGAACAAGGCAAGATCACAATCTACTGGACAAATCATCGGTTGGACTGCAAGGAAGATCGTTATGCTGGACAGGACAGGGATATTAATGATCGGGTAAACTTGTGCAAGTCATTACGTTGTGCGCTATAAGGCAGTTCAGTCAGCCTTCTACATAAAGACGATGAACGTTTGCAAACGTTTCTATACCAAATTGAATGCACCTTGTTAAAAGATTTTATACATATAATTTAAAAGGGGCTATTACCCCCAAAAAATATTTTTTAATACATAATCGAAAGATAATATACACTTAAATGAACTTTAAAAAATTATATCTTGTTACTGTGATTTTAAAAGAATTTATAAATTTTTGATCCAGAAATTTACGAAAATTGTCGTTTGGGAAATTTCTCAAATCGGCTTCAACCTGCTTCTTTTTTGTTCCACATATAAAGCATTGTACCAATCGAAAATGGCCCTTTATAACATCGTGTCTTGAAACTGTACACAAATAATATACATTCTAACACGCAAAAAAATCACACCCCTTCTTGGTAATCAGCATATTTTGACCGAACTACTTGCCTAAATTACAAACCAACCAACTAACGAAACCAATACAATACAACCAAATATAGAGGATTTACATAAAAGGCTGCAGAGTACGTCAATAATGGCCAATATTTTGTTGGGTGAAAATCCTCCAAGGTCACGGGGCATAAAGATCGTGCCCATGGCCATGCCCATTATTATGGGAGATTTTTGCCGATGGACCTAGCTCGAAAAATACAAAGTTTGACAAAAAATTTAGGGTCATGGTGGACCCAATAATTTTTCTGTTAATTTCTAAATTCATTACTAGTTAGCCTGAATGAAATATATTTTTTTGAGTTTAGCGGGTGAATACCCCTTTAAGATTATTTAAATAAATAATTACCCAAGTGTCTCCCACTAAAAACAATCTTGACGTTTCGGCAGAATACATTGCTATATTGAAAGATAACATGTGCTGGATAAAAAGTATTTCTTAAATTTATTTGTGATTTACTGATAGACATGTCTGTTGTTGATAAAATAAAAATAAGTTATTACACATATCACGAAACGTTACAAAAATAATTATATAGGACGCTGAATAACGCCGAATGGAACAACGCCGAATCGATCGTGTGTAGTGTACTTGCCATATTATATAATATCCATTTATGACAAAATGTTCGTTTAATATTCAAAATTTACATAATTAATTAATTTTATTTATTTAACGTATATCCTATTCAGTTATAAAAACTGATTTACAAAGGAGGACATACTAAATAAAATTAATTGGGGTTGGGGCCTTCATAAATGTTGATAACATAATGAATTGTCTGTAAGACTCGTATTGTACGGTTTTTTCGTGGATTGTAAAAGTTTTATTTTCAATAATGCCGCGCCTCTCAAGATTCAAGAATGAAATGCTTATTTAAAAGTCAATTTCAAAGAGGGGATTATAAACTCACTGTATAGGATTTTAACCCTGAGTCAGATCTGTTGAGTGGGATTTATTTCATAAAAAATTGGTCTGGGCAAATTAATCGATATCGATATTATATCGGAATAGTAAAACTGATTTTTTAAAACATAATTTTGGTTCGCGTGCTTAATTATTATGGCGAAGGTCCTGGTCTAGCCTACAGTAAATTCGTCCTGAATTTTACAAATGGTGGAGGTGCCGGGTCATTGATCGCGAGTATGAGAACGTAAATATCGTCATTCATTTTTGACGATTTAAGCCACACCTAGTGGGCCTATTTTGATATTTAAAAAAAAAATTAAATACAATATTTTTTGACCAGATAATAAAATTTCGATATAATATTGATATCGAAATTTGCGTGCGATATCGATAGTCGAATGATATGTCATAGCCCGGCCCAATAAAAAGCACTCTAATAATATTTAAATGGCAGTACAACATCATTACACCTCTATTGATTTTAAAGTTAAAATGTTGTTTGTAATTCATCTAACTGATGTGAACATACGAACGAGATAACTCGTCCATAACATGTGTGAGGGACACAACAACCAGGGAGGGCTTAGCTCGTTTGGGACAGTGAAGAGGTTAATACGTCGATAAATCTGTCAAGGGGGTGTTTTATTTGTCGTTACCTTGCTTGCAGAGCTACGCTTGGGCGCGATTCAAACACAACTCTATGCTTCTCAAGCGCAGTACTTTCGTACAATCTGTGTTATATGCAGATCAACGTTGGTTTCGGATCTACTTGCACACTCAGGTGGTTATTTTAGATTATTGTTTCTCGTACAAGACTCCCGTTTCACTCATCACAGAGTTCTTTTACGCGAGTAATCTCTATAAAATTTTCAACTTTTATTGCGGGACCATAGTTACAAAAAATTACTAAGAGGAACACGATTATAAGTACAAAAAAATCAATTTAATAAAACGAACAATGCAGTGACAGCTTTTAAAGTACAAAGAACATTTGCGGTCCGATTGCTGAACAATTCTCGTGCTGATTTACTTGTGATTCCAAACTTCGTTAATTCAAACACAACACAATCTTGTTCACAGAACGAATTACATATTAATTTTTGTGGGAAACCTGCCCAAGGTGCAATGCATGCCCCTCTTCGGGTAACTAACTAGGTGTATAGGAGTTTGAACAATTGAGAAGAGATGTCCGATGAATCTTTCTTCTTTTTATATTATAAACAAGCACGGGTACGGGATAACTCAAAATAGGATGCGAACTCAAGAGTTCAGATCTACTTTGGTGGTGGAGGTGCCGGGTTCATCGAATTCTCAATCGGAAAAATGACTAGCCCCGCCTCCCTGACCCCTAGTATCACCAAAACATTCTGTGTTTTTATACGGAATTACATTCAGAAATTTAAAAATCCATCTGATCCGGGTATCGATCCCGGGTCTCTCAATTGCCGGTGTTTTCGGATTCAATCCATAAAAATATTTCGTAAGATGTTGTACATAGTGAGTTGGGCATAAGGTCATACACTGTTGTGGATTTGTGATTGGCTTTTCGATTACAGCCTGTATAGTGGAGTCGATGTTCTGAAATAAAAATAAATATAAAAAAAACAATCGAACCTATATGTGAATAAAATTGTCAATGCGTAGAATAGAATGCCTGTAATATACATGATAGATTCAGATTCATACCTATAATAAAATATTCACAGTACTTTTTCTTAATATAATATGAGTGAGTCACATCTCACAAGATGGGTGATTTAAGAACCTCATCACATCACTCTCCGACTACGTAACACCTTATAGTCACCAGATGTTCATATAGGCAACAGAATTGGTAATTTCTATCACGCGAAGCCAGTGAGCGCGGGACATTTGGTGATTTGTGACTGCGATGTGACTGACTCGACTCGACCCGACGACACAGCACCGTCCATGAAAAACTCAACATTTTCAAATTTATAGCAATGTTTTGTCATAACTTATGACACAATGTGAGGTGAGAGGATGATGGATATTTTCTGATAAGACGAAATCTTGGTCGTAAATCTGTTTTGCGGTACTCTCGATTTCGTTTTGAGAGAACGTGCATGCGCACATGCATACTTGCGCCAGCGTCTAGGCTTAACGAACGGAAAACCGACATTAAATGTTTCAACAACGATTATTAATCGTATCATTATTACTTACGTGATTGCAATTTATGAGCCATAATTAAAGTTATATGGCCTCTTTTATAGCCTTAACTATGCAACACGCTATGACGATCACTAAATGACCGTCATTTTTTGCCAGAGTCAATCACAATAACATTAAAAAGGGAATACAATTATTTTAAAGAAAATGCGCATCATTCAAGGTCATTTTTTATTAATTTAATTAGTAATAAATCGGCATTCATTCTTTTTCAATGTTGACAGATAAAATATGTCAAAGGATGTAATATCCAAGAAATAAATTATGAACTATATTATATTATTTCCCTTCACAAAGTCTTGACATAGGCCTATTTTTATTATTATCAGAATTTAATTTTGATTATTGTGTGTCGCGTATGGGAAGTATCAACTTTTGGGATATAATAAGGATATTATACTACGTTACGTCTTCAAACTAAAAGTTATGTTGTTTTAACTTCATTCCAGAGCGATTTATGTAACGATATTATTATCATAGTGGTGCAGTTAATATTGTACAAATACTTTCATACTGTCTTGTGATTTCGTGATAACTAAGTAGGCTTGTTTAAAAACGGGTAAATATATGAAAGTAAAATTAAAGTTGTAGCATAATGCTAATTGTAGCCATTAATCATGGTTAGATTGAACACAATACAAAACAATTAAATTTTAAATTTTAAATTTTTGCTATTTAACATTTAAACGGCCAGAAGATTACAATCATACAACTATACAACAATCATACTTACAATCATTTTAAAAACGAACTCAGCTTATCTACGTCTCGGTAAAATATCATACACAAAACCACGGCATATTTGTTTGAAACATCTAAATATGATGGTAAATTTGGTCATACGCACATGGATAATGATTTGCTTCAAACCCCTTCAACGAAACTCAAATCTTAAATTTTAGAAAAAATAACGTAAAAAACTTACTCATACTTTTATCATTTTTTTTAATATGTAAAATTGTAAGTTGTTTACCGAATATCATTAAAATTAAAATGTGTTGAATACTCCGACCGACTCCAGCATATTTTAAAACACCACCATGCACCCACAATCTTAGTTCGTCTATACATTAAAGTCATGCAAGATTTCATGACCAAAAGTTACAGAACGTAACCTTCCATGACTCTTGTTTCGCTTTCTGAACAACTAGTCTAATTCAAAAATAAAATAATTGTCGTATATTCGACGCATTCCACATCAGTCAGCAAACAAAAACAAGTGACATCTGCTCATCTAATAATTCTGTTTTATATGCTCAATATTTTAAGTTGTAAGTTAAATTAAAAATAATTCTATTCTCCCTTTCCGTTCATCCTTTCAGTACCGTATCCTGCTGCCTGTGCACGGTTCTAAAACCTATTATTCTATTGTTCGCAGATTCAGATTTCGGCTTCGGTGGATCTGTGATTGGCAGTTTATTATTCCGCTTCGAATGAGTGGATCCCTCCTTTCTGAGGAAATCGTTATTTGAAACAAACGAAACAAAAACAACACACACGAGGATGGAAAATCACATTAAATGAAAAAAAGAAGATATATAATGTTTGGAATTGTCAAAAGTGAACTTATTTGGCTCGGTTCATATGCATTATAGACATTTGGCTGCTGTCATCGAATGCAATAAGATAATGTCAATAAAATTGTAACTTGTAGGTTTATTCAAATTTATGTAAAACTTGTCTTTAGAATAGGCCTGTGCAAATCACATTTAAAAATAATATGTGGATGGTCACAAAATAACGAAAGTTGAACTATACTATTTCAAATTCATGGTGACATCAATAACGCATTATTGATTAATTGTATGTTCAGACGATTTTAGTTATTAAATCATGTAAAGTCACATTTAAAGAATATAGTGAACTCTTAATATTGCTTGAAATATAATGTCACTCTTCTGTTAAATTTATTTTTTGTGAAATCGTAATTATATGTTTGATTAAAAGCATCAGTCAGGTATGTGCTTTAATTATCTTATTTTACTCTTTAGTATGTAGCATATAACATAAGAAAATAAAATAATAATCGTGAATCAATTTCAAATTAAACCAATTCTTTCTTCATGCACGAACTTTATGTCTCACATTTTAATAACAATATTAAACTGCATAATAATTTATTTGATCCTTCCCCTGATACAACGAATAAGAGCTTCATAATGATCCTTGGCTCACCATAATTATAATCTAAACTGAGAAACACATTTAAAGAAAATAAACCAAGGTATAACAGGAGCGATTGAAAATGACGGTTTTCAATTTTTCATCGTCATTAATCTTTGGTTTACAAACCGTCAGGCGTGTCAGTAACCCAGATTACAGATCGGGGAATACAGTGGTGTGAGCTGTAAAGTGTGGCGTGTGGCATACGTATTGTGCCAGTGCTTCATCATTAGTCATTGTAATTATTGTGCCCGAGTCCTTTACAGTTACACGTTTACTAATCTGACAACAATCACAGTTTAATGCACCTTCATTAGGCTTGGCGTAATTAAACAAGGTTTCACCCGACAAATAATTGCGAGTAAATTACGATAGTTCCTTATCAGTCTGTTCACACGAGTCAAACACTTATTCTGGTACATTAATTTTATGGATGCGATTTAGATATTATAATAGTCAGTAAGGGAAATCATAATAAAATGTTTGTCGGGGAGGTCAGGGTAGGAATGCACTTTCACTATTTGATTGGTAGGGAAACACTCCTAGGTGGAATTGATAATATAAAATTCAATCCAAAAATTAAAACATCCAACTCGACTGGGATGTGTCCGCCTGGAATGTGAGAGACCCGGGTTCAAATCCCGATCGGGTTGAATTTTCTAATTTCTGGATTGTATTTGTAGTATGAATGAGTTTATAATGTTGCTGACTCATTCGTATTTCGCGATGTGATTGCCCTTTCAGAAGGTCCTGGAATTGCAACCAAGCATCACAAACTAAAATATCCAAAGTGCACAAATAAAAAAAATACGTTTCATGTACTCAATTCTAAAACTCGAATAACTTACAACGTATCTCCATCGAACAATGTACACCTTTTCATTGAAAATATTATCATTGTTCATTTTATTAATACAGTGTTCATTGAAAGACATCCCACAATTAAGGTTAAACGCCGCGTAAGAGCTATTTCTAATGGCCAGGCAGATTATTTTTGATGTCTCATCATTGTTAGCTGATGTACTTAGGAGAAAAGCAACGTCACGCTGTATATATCGACGTCTATTGTTAGCCCGTGATGACTTCTTCATCGGGTCTGCAGACGGTTCCGTACATCACTTCATCATGGCAACAATAGAGGCACAATCGTTTGATCAGTGCAGGGGCATAGCCACTATCAAAACGGTACATCACAAGATATTATTAACTGTCAAGTTTAATCGTCAATTTAAAAATAAGTATACGAAATATTTGTCAAGGGTATATTCCAATAAAAAATAATATTGTGGTTATAAGATGATTCTCTTATTTTATTCGGATTTACGCGCACGTTTAAACAGGAGAATCATGCCGGCTAAAACGTTTTGATACGAGTGTTGAAGAAAGAAAAGAACAATGTAATTTGAATGGGCGTGTAGAGAATACGGCCCACTGCAATGAATGTTGAATGTTAGACCGTGGAACGCCTTTTGTGTTCGAAGGAAGTGTAGTGTAGTGTGGTGTAAGTTATGCAGCGAATCCTGGTCAATTATACCACATCAGAAACTCACAAGCAGACGGCGTCGTTTGCCGGCTGCAATGAAGAGGCAGTAACAATGGTACGATTTGATTGGTGGCAATTTTTCTGGAGCCAGTACTCAGTTGCAGTTGAATTACATTATTGAAAATTGGTATGGGTCGAGTACAATTGAGTGTAAATCGCATATTTTTCGTTTATTATTAGTTAGAATATTAACAGAGCCAAGTATATCTGTGGTAAAAAAAGAAAAAAATCGTTTTGGTTATATACTTAAAACCGGTGATTTGCCGTTTAAAATAATTAAGTTGAAAGTGGTGTATCTATTTCCTCCTTGAATTTTACGTAATTTTGAGACTGGGATCTTGTATAATAGAACTTGGAGGTTGCAATCCATAATGTAATTTCTCTATTAGTAAAGGGTGTCTTTATTGGTAAAAAAATTGCATATTTGTTTTTGTTTAAAAAAACAATTAATTGTTGGCGAAAATATTGATTAAATTTGAATTTTAGCGGTGTAAAGTTCGTTTTTACTATACATACCTTCAGCTAGAAATGACCAATGTGCAGCTGTAAGTTCGTTTTACTTTTTTTCGTTTTTTTTTTGCAGTCGCGCCGTAAAAAGACCCGTAATCTATGTTGTTAACAGGATAAATGATGATTCGATGTTTAGTAACATCAATCCGTTATATACTTTATATTTTGTGTCGAATTAAGGATGTATTCTCCCCAGGTCTTCAGGTATACCTATCAAATTAACGTAAGATAAACGTGTAACCCCCTGTGCCTTATTGGAGGTCTCCATAGATAGTAATAAATCGTGATGTAAACACGTGCTACGAATGTAAACAATACCGTTTACTTGCCGAATAAATTCATTACTTTCTTTGTTTCTTGTAGCGGACACATAGGCCAATAATTCAATAACATTAACAGATACATACAAAGCATATGCACTGCTGACAGTACACACCTTGCTATAACATTATTCATTTCTAAACATGACCAACGTAGTGATCACGTCCATTAAAAGCACTATAGCTTGAAAGTCATGCTGGGTTCGAAACCTGGTCAGGGATGTATGCGTTTTCTTCGTTTCGATTTGCCTCATACCGTTGTGGTACTGGAAGTTCCATAAAGAATAATTGTTACTTTTTGTCACATAAAAAAAAAAAAAAACAGAAATGATCGGTCATCTTTTTAGGATAATTGTGTTTCACAAATAAATTTACAATTAAAATGTTAATATGAAACGTTGTTTGCCGAGCATGATTGATGTATTTATTCACACGACGTCTACCGCGCCGATAGCTTTAGTGTGACTTTGGTGATGGTATTAGTTTCAGGAATCGGGTCGAGTGGGTGGCAATATCAAGCAAATGTTTGCGACAAACTAGAGACGTCAATCACATGAGAAGCGAGTAAACGTTGCTACTTATACAATAGAAACTTATCTATTGAGATTCTTGTGTCATACATAAGAAAATTAAAAGCATGTCTCATTTCAACGTCACATCTATCACACACACAAGGAACAAACATGCTACG
This sequence comes from Sweltsa coloradensis, assembly GCA_024449915.1. Classification (NCBI taxonomy): domain Eukaryota; kingdom Metazoa; phylum Arthropoda; class Insecta; order Plecoptera; family Chloroperlidae; genus Sweltsa; species Sweltsa coloradensis. The sequence goes on from JAMZAV010000793.1 coordinate 94,709, forward strand.
TTCGATGAATTCCAATGAATGATTTGTTGTGAATAGAAATGAATCGATCACTTTAAATGGTAAGACTGAGTACTGATGTGATGTTAGCGAGCGCGGGAAGGCCGGCGTTCTACAGCGCCGCGCCGCCAGTCTACACAGGTGAGAGATAATGAGTTCCAGGAGGGCGGGGCTTATCATGCAATGGCATTATGGGTACGCGTTAATTCAACTCTCATTGGAGAGCAGAAAATACATAAAACATTTTCAAGCCATCCTACCTAGTATTTTTTTTACATTTTTATTCCCGCATATGGATTAAAAGCATTGAATGGTCGTACAACGGGGCCGGTGTAGCCTACCATTCATAGCTAGTTTAGTTTAGCACTCTCTGGAGTAATACACAGTAGTGACGTGCAGTGGCCTTGTCTACCTACGGCTGCCGGCACACGATTTCTATCAGTGTCACTGTTTATTGATTTGTTGAATATTTGTAATGTTAAGATTTTCTATGGGGAATGCCAAGAATCACAAAACGGATTGTTTGAATTAACCTTACAACGAGTTACTTGATAGAGATAAGAAAGAACATAATTTAAGTCTTAAAATACTTTGCGAACAGTAAATTAATTATAAACGTCAGTTCAATTCGGTTATAACATTTATTTACAAACTCGGAAATTAATATAGTAGTTGGCCAAGACAAAAACAGAAAACAAATAAACTTTAAGCGACCATATTACGCGAATAATTATAAAATTAAAGCCAATCTGCATTCAGGGAATAAATAATAAATCTTGATTCGTGTCGATTAACATGATCACATATGAGACTTTACTACGCAAATCAAACTGTTATAGTTCAGACTATAACTAAAAAAATAAAAGAGCCATACACCAAAGAATGAGTAACATTAATTTAAACGGTTCTACTCACAAAAATACAAAATACAAATTTATTCAGCATCACCGAACATACCCTATAAGTCATTAACAAACATAATGTGAAACATATACTCCCACTAAAAATCAATTCTGTGATTGAGTTCGTAATGTAAATTGTAATGTTTATTTATTCATTAATTATGAAAATATTAACATTTTTAACCTTAAGTCCATGCCACCATATAATAACAAATCAGGCAACCACATCAAAAGCCAAAACTTCGTAAAACCGATATGGTATCCTACAGTGAACATCCTTTAATAAAAAGGAAAAGTATTCCAAAAGTAAAAATTACTTTGATAAAAACCTAGTATTTCCCTTCTTAATTGCGTCGTGCATTTCGTTTGTAGTCGGCCGTGTAATTTAGTTTAATATCTATGATTTATTATCATCTCTAATTGATAGGTGCTTGTTCACTAATTACCCCATCTAAATCTTCAACTTGGAATGATTGATAGATAGATTGATAATCGTTTAATCGATTTATGATTACCCAAACCTAACAAATACATATTTTTAACCAACATTAACAGTTGTTTAATGCTCCACCAGATTTCCTTGCACGTGTATAATACAGCATCATGATATATACGACCATTTTCCCCTATCAAGAATCTGGTGCTGCCGTTCGGACCCTTAACGAGTTAATGGTACGTTGTAGCTCCGAGCGTAGCGCCACTGGAAAAGTGCAGGTTCTTCAAGAAAGACTTTACGACTAATGATAGTTATTTGGAGGCAACCCGAGGCGAAAAAAAAACCTCAGGATAACAGCAGCGTTCACTGGCTATGAAATAAAGAGCAATTTTTAAATCAACAATGTATCATTTTCTCAAATCAAAACTGCCCAAGGATGTGAACAATCAATGTCATTTGGTGTAAATGCCCCCTTATTTTCTATCATAGAAATACATATAGTTGCTTCGACATAGTGATTTACGTATACTCAACTCCTATACTCAATGAGATCTGGTAGTTAAATAGCGTGAGTCACAGATACAGGAGAGGAATACTATATAATATAAGTGGAAGTATGCAATCAAAATAGTGTTTTTATTCTTATTTTTGTAGATCTGATATTTACAATGCGATGAACAGTGATCTCTGAAACGATGGTGTAACTCGGAACAGTTTTATTAATTAACTGGGGATTGGTTGGTTAGGTTTGAGCTGAGAAGTCGTCGACGTTGAACCCGTCATATGAGCAAACTTACTCTATGACACGTGGATAGTTCATAGTCTTAATAAGGGTTAGGATAAACATCAAATACACAAGGTATAGGTGGTCTGTTAACAAGAGTTTTCTCTGCAATTATGTAGAGGATCGCCCCCATGTTATAGAGTATAAACAACGTTTCTGATCCCTAAAAGAAGGTTGTTTTAAAAAACTGAACCGACATCTCTAAACAGTTATTTTGTATATAAAAGAAAATTGTTTTCACAACGGTGGCCTATTTGAATGCTTCGGAAACTGTATGGCTATCAGCCTAAGAGCTCTGAAATCGCACGAAACTGAAAGTGAACACGAAATGTATCTGCCTTTTTCTAAATGGCAGATAAACATCATCTTCAATTTGTATCATATGATATATTGTAATCGTGGCATCATGCACATTTTGAAAACAATATAGTGCACGTACTTGTTCTAATAAGCACGCGGTTATACAGGAGTTTACATAAACAGGGACAGATTGTCAAAGAAAAACACAAATAAAATTGTATCGTGCAAATTGAAATCCTTTGTGGAGGTGCCAAGTACGAAAAATGCTACTTTAAGAAATGCCAGCCCCGCCCCCTTGACCCCAAGGGTCACCACAAACATTCTATATATCACCCTGGTTAAAAGTCAATGTCAACCAACAAAGGTCGTATTCAGCTTTTATCGTGAGACTTGACACGCGCATGCGCGTACGCACGCACGTACGAAAGGACGGATGGACATTCAATAAAATATGGTGCTTATAAAGGGGTGCTTTGCTCCCTTAAATGGAAGAGGGAAGTTCATTCTTTCTAATTATTTTGGAATTTCTAAAATTAGAAATCACACCTAACCATTCAATTCTCGTTTACTTCTAAAATATCTGTTACCATGTTAATTTTAAGTTTAGTATAACCTTATTTGTTAATTATTACAACATAGGGGTGATAAGAGCTTTCATTAGACTGGGGCTCAATCACCGTGATGTGTGACCATGCTCACACCGTTCACATGCATGACATTAAAATATGTGGCCATGGTATGTGTTGTATTTCTCTCGAAGACGATCAGAACGCTCACCAGACAGCTAACTAACCAGTTAACGAACTAGGTATGTTATAGGTATTCATCTAGTTGGATGGTAAGGAATCTACAAGGTCTCAATTTCAGCAGTTGTCTTATAATTGGACGGTATAATCGTTCGATATCAATATGTCAAAGAGGCTTGCACAAAGATAATGAAATTGAACTCAGCTGCATTCCAGCCTTGCATTGTGTGCGTCAGTTTTGAAAGTAATTAGAAAGCAAAAATCCATTGGATGTACCACTTTTCTGTCCGTTTGTCTGTGTGTAACGCCTCACGATAAAAAACCGAACATTACTACTGAAGGGCATGCGTTTTTTTGTTGACATGACACGATGTTTTTAGTGACCCTGGGGGAAGAGGGACGGGGACAGTCCGTGTAATTTGGTTTATCTTTATACTCGACACCTCCACCATTGGACTTGCACGGACAAGCGTGATATAAATAGGTTCGTTAGTCCGCACATACTTTTGTGAAATGAGCCACGTTGAAGCGTTCGTTCGCTTCAGTGTTAAAACTCTCTCTCATAACACTAGCCCAATAGCCAGTGTGTAAAGTGTAGACACTGGCGTTTTGAGTGTTTGAGTGAGCGAACGAACATACCTACTGTAATCTTCACTCCCTTCTAAGGTACTTACGTACCCATGCTTGTTTTGCAGTAATTTGAGGGTTTAATAACATGCAACATTAGGTAGCGGAGCTTCCCCTTATCACTTGTTAGTCTGTCCGTATGTACGTGTCACGTCATACCGAACAAGATCTTCCCAGCCGGTGACTTACATTTTATTGTCATTGCTCTTCAATGAGAACGATTCAGAATGTTTGTCGTGATCCTAGGAGTATGGGAGCGGAGCTAGTTCCACTCAAACTGAACTCACAAAAAACCCGGCACCTCCACCGAAAACGAAATGTTAATGAATGAACACAACGTATTTTAAACATATAGCCTATTATATTTTTGTTCTTGACATCTCCACTAACAAACGAGATTTGAACAATTGACAAGAACGTGTATTATTAAAGTTTTGTATTCTTCTTTATTTATTTTATTTATTTATGTATTTATTTATTTAACGTCTATCCTATTCAGTTATAAAAACTGATTTACAAAGGAGGCAACTAAATAATCTATTACATAGATGCAGACACACAATGAATACATTTAAGTAAATATTTGAAATAGTAATATTACAACAATGCATTAAATACTCAACAAATTTGATAACAAATAAAAAGGATATTAATTGCAATTTATGAATGAATCGAATATAAAAAAGGGTGGGGAATGAAAAGGAAAGAAAAAAGAAAAAAAGGAAAGGAAAAAAAGTAAGAAAAAAAAGAAAGAAAGAAAGAAAAAAAAGGAAAGAAAGAAAGAAAGAAAAGAAAAAAACATTAAAAGAGATAAACGAAAAAAAACTTAATTTATTAGACGATCCCACTCAAACGAATATGAGGTTTGCCAAAAATCAGGAACAGCAAATCAGGGAGTAATCAATCTTTCGCGGAAGAAACCACCGAACGCTTCGACGCTTCGACGATCTGTTGTCGCTCCCTCTTTTGGGTACCTCGTACCAGTGCTTGCTGCGGTTTGGGCATATCTGTGAGCCTCAGGTTTTGTATTCTAGCCCCATTAGGAGAAAATGTTTGCGACAATCACGTTAGTCTTTGGTCCAGTGGTTGCCTTCAACGCAGAGGTCTCGGGTTTGAATACCGCTTTAGGAGGCAAAAGATATTAAGCTTCTATGAACTTCATTTATCAAGTCTTGGTTTGGATACGCGACGCCCGAGAGTGTACCGTGCCCAACTAGTTTAGTCGATGTTCTCTGCAGGGTAAGCTATTGTTCGCGCGTCACGAATGGTAGCTTGGTCCGCTTTAATTTAAAGTCCTCCACTGAAAATCAGTAACGTGACTAGTGAGTAGACGAATTTATAAATGTAAATTATTTTTTATCTTACACCATTGTTCATTAAAGCCGGTCAACAACTTAAATTTCTACCTCAGTTGGTTATAGTAATGGTGTTCCTGGTTAGATCCCAAAAATTAAGCGATTTACATTGTTTTATATTTGACTTTTGTATTGCTGTGGGTCATCATAACGAACTTGGCAAACCAATCCAAGTCCAGACATAAGATTGCGGTGGAGGTATTGAAGCCACAACCGACAGGTGTTGGCTTCGAGCGCTAAGCGCTCGACTCTGATTCGGGAGTCCCGGGTTCAATCCCGTCGAGGACGGCAATCCTGACTGAAGGTTTTTTCCGAGGTTTCTCAGTCGTTTAAGGCGAATGCAAGGGATTGAGTCCTCTTAAACAGCCCTCGGACATCCCTTCACAATTTCCTATCCGCACATACCTAGTTCACTGAAGAGGGGCTATTGTACCCTATAACAGGTTTCCCACGAAAAATAATTAAATTTATTGAAGCCACGACCTAACAAAAGTTCCGTGCGCTTCCTCCTAGCCGAAGATGCAGACTGTACTACCGACCACATCGTACATCCTCATCGCGGAGGTATAAGACACCTCATCATTCTGAAACACAATCGACGGGCGAGTTTGAAGCTGTTGCTATCTGCTCACACAAGCACATTGGCGACTCGGGTTTCAACAGATATTTGTGACGGTGTCAAACGGCAAACGGAGACTTGCTAGCACATTTCCATATCCCCTTAACTTCAAGTGACATTCGAATTGAAAGTAACAAGGTGGCGATAATAAACGTCATTGAAACAAGTACTGCCGACATTAACTGAAGACGCAGAATGGAAATACTTATGTGGAAGATACACTTTTAAAACCAGATTCTATGAGGTGGATTCTCACTATACCATTCGAACCCACAATGTTAATTACAGGTTGAGTCTCGACTTCTCTTTTGGCACCATCATCTAAGTCTACACCAAGAAAAACACGTAACCACCATGTCATCGATGCCACCATCTGCTTCTGGTATCGAAGTCAAAACAACAGTTGAAACTTTTTTCTTGTATGTATATCGCGTTTACAAAATCACTCGCATACATGTTTAAGTATACTGACTAGATTTTATTAAGATAATGTACAAAAAAAGGAATGTGTCCTTCACCTTTATTTCACTTGTTAGCAGTAATTACACACATAATTTTATTTTCAGAATGTGTTGAATTTTTTTAATCTCAAGAACAATAATATACCTATACCTACTAACTAACTGGTACAAACTTATAGCTGCTTACAATACTTCTTTAAATGAGGGGATAATAAATCTGTTACGTTTGTCATTACACAACAACTGTTACGGGAGTTCCCAAAATACAAAATATAAACTTGTTGTTATTGTTACTCGCTTGTTCTAGCCCTTAATGGTGGAGGTGCCGGGCACATAAATAGTGAAACTTTCTCGGGGTCTATGGTTTGACACATGAGATATGTTCCCAAGTATAGTGTTCGGCCACTATGGTTTCACCCCCTCCAGACTATGCCTGATAGACTCAGACATAGTCATCTACATGCGCCAATGCCGGGAATGCGCGATTCGCCCCGCACAAAGTCACCGGGCGCAGCATGACTACGGTGCGCGTCTCATCAAGTGATCAAACATTCTTACCAACCGGTCAGACTGTTATTCTCTTGGCGATCATCGAGTTGTTTTTGTCACTCGTGGTCTTCGATCCGAGAAGAATCTCGTCCGCGCGGTCGTATTGACGCTCGCTGATGACGGTTCTAGTTTATGCCCGCGACGACGTAGTTGACTCGATCTCCGCTCGCACTCTGATCGCAGTGCGATCTTGATGAAAAGAGTGACAACACATTCCGTTTCCACCCAGGTCTTGGTTTCGAAAACCAGACAACACCTTCCTTAAGTTTTCGTCATCCGCGTCTTTTTCTGTCCGACGCAACAATGGTTGTTCTGAGAAACTGCCAGCATATCACCTTCGTTGTTAATTCTAATGGCGATAAAAAGAATTACTAGTTTTTGGTACTTTAAACGTCTTTGATAATTGCCCGAAACGGGTCGACGAATTGCAACGCAAAGTGAACAAAGTATTTAATGTTTTTTGTAGTTTCTTTAAAACGTTTACCTATTATAGACATAGCCAGCGCCAATGACATGCCAACAATGGTAAAACTAGATGGTTTTGTGGCGAATGGTTTATTTTCAATGTCTGTTACTTCAGTATGTCCAACATGGTGAAAATGTATCATTTGTAAGGCGCGGCAGACAAACATTTTGTCTTTCACCCAAGCAATATTTACAGTTTTGTTCACAAGAGTTATAATTATTGATAAAACATTTTTGTATGTGTCCCTTAGAAAACTTTAAAAGTGAACGGTAATTTTTACTTACTATGCAATATGTCAGCGTGGTTGTAGAATGTATAGATAGAACTAAAGTCTTGGGATGGGCGAGCGAAGCATTTGAACAAAAAGGAACGTTCCGCCCATCACTTCGCATTTGACTTATAGTATTGAAATATGCTTCAAGCTTCATGTAGGCGAGTGAAGGTTTTTCCATTGACATTTTGGAAGGCTTGTAATTTTTCAACTTTTGCAGATTGGTAGGTTTATAGTTTATGGATCACTCACTCACTCATTCACTCACTCACTCACTCCCTCCCTCCCTCTACTCCCCTCCTCCTCATCACTATCACTACACATGCTACTGAGACATCAGACTCAGCTTCCATAATTAGTTGAATCGTAGAGTTCAGTGAATAAAAACAATAGTTCACAAATATAAAGAGCAAAACCATTCTAACAATATTTTGATTACTACTACTATCGTCGTGTGCCTTTGCTTTTGCTGAAAATCTGAGAAACTTCACCTGAAAAAAACAATATCGCAAGTTTCATGGAGATCGGATGAATGGTGTAGTCTAAAAAATGAAAACGAATGTATCCTCTTTGCAGGCACCGATCACCACGTGGAGGAGTTACAACAAAATGGATAGCATAGAAACCTTCCCCGTGAAAAATACATATATGCGCCAAGTTTCATGGAGATCGTATGAATGGTGTAGTAATGCATAAAGGACAAACAAACATACAGACATACATTCATTCGTTTTTATTTATATATAAAAAAAAATTGAAAACATGCAGGTTTACTAATAACATTTTGATTATGCTGATGATACGTATGCATTAATGCCCAATTTAATTGCTTTGTTTTGAATTAAAATCTAGTTGCAGAACTGAGTGCCACACAAGAAAAGCACACACGAACTTCCTTCGCGTCGGTGTCAGCTTGATGTATGCAAGGCGCCTTCTATAGATCTATCTCCACGGGCGGGATCTAGATCTCATAAAAAGAGGAACGATCGATTTTATGGTCTTCACAGAGTACTCACGTTCAGAAACTAAGTTAAGAGGGAGCATGACACATTTGGATTTTATAGCAAATACTTCACACTGCAACCAACAAGCAACTGTGGAATCATTTGTTGATCTATGGGCAATGGATTATAGTATACCTAAGTTGATTATCAACGATTATTGTTAATCACTTTTTTTATTTATGTTTTTCAACATTTTTTACCATATCCAAAATCGACTGATTTGGTACTAATTATCGATTATCGATATATTTGAAAGTTCAGAATTTTAGAAGGCTAATTATCCGTCCAAACAAAGTATTGAGCATAAAACTTCTGCCAACATCCGCCAACATCCTTTTATTTTTTATTATTCAGATTATTATTTCAAATAAGTAACAATTGAATTTTTCACTACAACCAAGAAAACCTACGCAAAACTAAAGTATGTTGGGAGAGCTATCTGTCAAAGTTCATTTCACGAGAATAAGATAAGCGTCTACTTAGGTAAGTAACATGATTGAATTAAAGCTGAGCTAGGATTATGAAACATCGGTAAACCCATTTTGTACTTCGTTAAGCTCTCTAGGCGAGAGGTTGAAATCTAAATTGAACGACCAACCTAAGAAACATTATCTTGCCGCCTGTTTTAAGACGCTCCGTCATAATTGGTCTGGAGTAGGCGGCGATGGCCGATGAGGCCAGTTGATGTGGAGGGCGGCGGAAAAGAGTGTTCAAAGTTTGGGGTCATGGGCCTACGGGTACATGCCTCATGCTTAAATGAAATATCACAAAAAATACCTATACTGTTAAACCTCCAAGCCAACTTATATATGTCACAAAAACTATGGATACCTACACAAATTATTATATTAGTGACAATAATAATAATAATAATAATAATAATAATAATAATAATAATAATAATAATAATAATAATAATAATAATAATAATAATAATAATAATATATTCATTTCCAACAATTTAGGTTTGAGTGGTGTTCTTCACACCGATATCTAGGGCACGAAACAGTTTTTTGCTAAGGTTACCAGGTTCAGCGTTCCTTCATCATCATCTTCGTCATCATCTTCATTTTCATCTTCTTTATGCATCTGCTTCTCCACCAACTTTCCACATCCTTCACCCACAGCTTCACTTCCATCACCTGGTTCCACGATTCACCTCGCACTTCAATGTCTCCTTCGATCAATCTTCCCCGTCTTCCCCATTTCCATCCTCTTCATATGCCCAAACCATCTTAAATTAATGACAATAGAATGTTGATCCATCATTTAGGGGAGTGAACAAAATCTTATCGAACAGGTTTATTTATCCCTGTTCCCTATACCGGTACTGTAACATTCACTTACATTTTTTGACGAAAGATGGCATAAGTTTCATTAATGTAATATTTGTATTGCATTATTTGTTTAAAATGTTTATACAAGCGACAGTCACAAACATGAAATTTCAATCAAACAGCTGGATATACGTTTTGAACGTCTTGAAGGCACTGAGTTATAGGTTTCTACAAAATAGTATTTTGTCTATGACATTTTCTGATTCCTTCGTGCTTGGTTGGCTTTTTTATTGCCTGCAAATATTTGAACCTAGTGGACTTATACCCAAAATGCCTATAGCTGATCAAAGCGTATTGCTTTTCTCTTGAATTGAATTAAATTTGTGAAAGTAATTTTTGTGATGAGTATAAATATTTTCATTCAATGCATATTTTAGATTAACATATATGTTCGAAAAAATAATATAGTTTATGAATAGGTATTAATTACGTCAAATACATATATAATGAATTCAATCGAAACACATGTGCCAACATGGGCATCAGCTTAGGCTATACGCCTCTGATATGCCACAGTCAAGATCTTGATTCAGAAAAAAACTTTTTCTCGTTCTGAAATTTAAGAGGGCTACGATAAAATATGCAGGAATTCCTTTTCTTATCCCCCATCTAGACTTGGTAAATAGGTCCACATAAAAATGCCAAGCTAGAAAATGATCCTGTCTTTTGCTGTATCCGTTGACATCACGAAACGAATTCCTGACAAAAAAACCTTAACTTATATCCCAACCGATCCTGGTCCCCATCACAAATAGTGGGCTCTACGATTTTTTTTATACTTGTTCCTATCTGGCCATGATCAAAATCAATAAACAAATGCACATCAACTAAATATTGACGACCATTTGAAAGAGTTAACAACTGTATTTTCAAATCATTAGAACAATAAAACAAAAATATGGACACAAACTGGTTTAAAAAGACCCCAAATAAATCCTGTGTAATGGGTGCAGAAGCAACATCAAGATTCATCTGCAGAGAAAAAAGTCTGACGAGAAGAAACTGGCGGTTTGAGTTAGGAGATGGTTCAAGTGTCAATGTTAATAATGCCTATTTACAATGATCTTATACTTTTAAATTTAGTTTCAATAAACATGTCTTTGTTGGTAGATTCCTTCTGAATTGATGGTATCGACATTTATCAGTATAACAATACATAATCTTCATATAGGCCTAATTACATTCTAGGTTGCCTTGAAAAGTATTCGGTCACAAAGTCAACAACATGGTCATTCAGATTCAAGAATCAAATATTTATCTTTGGATTCAGAAACAGAAAAACCTTCGTCTGGAATTGAACGGAACATAGCATGTTAAATATACTTATTAATATAACGATTATTTTGTCTCTCTTTCTATTAAAGATGTTTACTTTTATTCCGGAAACTAATCAACTAATCAACCCAAATACGTTATATATATTTTAACTCCGATATAATTTATTAATCACGGATATCAAACAAAGATGCAACTGTAGGTCCTATAAAATGGATTGCAACGCATGCCTATGTAGTATATAGATAGTAATAAAAACGTGTGTATCGAGTATGACTGTACCGTAATTCGTGTTTTTTTTTATCCATTACACATGCTGATTATTGCCTTACAGATTTTCTCATTAGTTCACTAGCTTCAAATGTAGACGTATATGGAACTTGTGCAACACTTCATGTCTAATTAGAATTAATTGCAATAATGCATAAAACATTAATTTTTGATATTATCATGCGGTTCTCATTGTTATAAAAACAATTTGTGCACTCATTCGTAAAAAGCAAAGCTTACTTGTATAAACATAATTACGTCATTGATGACGTCCGTAATTCACTCACATATTCATGTTCTGAGGGAAAATAAGCTTCAGTGGTTTCCACAGTGTTCACCATCCAATAAAATGTATACAATAAGCAAACATTCAGAATTAGTTTTCGTATGCCGGAAAAATAATTACAACATTCTAAAATCTCATTTGCTGCAATCATAAGAATTAACATCAAATGCGAGCTTTGAATGGAGTTACTTACAACATCAATTATTAAAACTTCAAAAGCAGTAAGAAAAATAAGAACACTCAAAACATAAATGATCATATATTATAACAACATTTAAAGAAGTAGCCTCAGTTGAAATTGACGATAAAGCAGTTGATTTAAAAAAAATATTATATAAATATTAGGATTGCTAGGATTTTATATAGCTTTTTTTTATAGCATTACGCTCTGGATCGCGATACAGGTTTCTCATGGATTTCAGACGCAAGTCGGTCGTTGTCATTATAAACTAGGTTCTCACTATGTACAATTCGCTTCTACTAGTGGTGAAGAAAGGTGATAAGAAGGAGATAGTATAGGAGTTTGTATACTATTTAGTATTGATTCATCAACAAAATTTAATCTTTATTTTACGGTAGTTAAAAAAAGCTTTCATTAAAAAAAAACATTTTTTTGTATTGTTGCAATAGCAGCGTTTGCTGAAATAAATGTTATTGATTTCTCCATTGTTGACCAATATGTAATGCCATACATAGCTTCGCCACCCTTACTAAAGTTTTCACAAATTTATAGCCGCCCTAATAATTGATAAGTTCTGCATTACGGAATTTGGTGAAATGTTTGGGAGTTCGATTATTTGTTAGTTTTACTTGTGATCGCAAAGCTATTCAAGGCAGGTTTTTCAAGATCGATTATAAGAGAATAGAAAAAAATTAGATTCGAACCCAACCCAAGTAATTTTGTTCTACTTTGCGAGGACCCGTGTGTAAAGCATAAGCTACCATAGAAAACAAAACATAACCTGTTCGACCAAATATATAAAAATATCTTTTTTTACTTGGAAAACTATGTATAGAAAGCACATGAGTAAAAATTGCATGCCTTGTGACTTTTGTTTCTCTGTCTTTCCTCTGCATCTCCTCACTTATTTCCCTACATTTTCTACGTTGGTTACAACTAATAAACAATACGACTACTAGACCAGCTCGTCTTGTTCTACTCCTTGCGCGTGCGCCAACTAACAGTCACCGAGTGTACTCCAGTCTTGCTGGTCAGGTTTTCTCCTCTTGTTTTCTTTGTACCCCTTTTTTCTTCTGCTCTTCTGTACGCTAATTACTTTTGCTTGGCTTAATGATGCTTTTCTTTAATCAGGTAATTCCCTATCTCTTTTAAAACAATCTCGTCCGCTCGCCAGATAATGAAATTCTCAACTCGTAATTATCTTTCGCTCAAGAAGAAGGGAAATAAGATCGTTTGGGGCAAACAAAAACTGAAACTCAAGTACCACATTTAATTTTTTACTTGCTTCTATCTTGACAAAAATGAGAATTCATAATTATTATTTTTTTCAATTTCTTGCAGATATGGCCAACAGAACTTTTTAAAGGAGATACCTTAGTTTCTTTTATTTGGCTTGAGACTAGTCGAGACAAAAAACTTTTCGTTTTGTATTACCTTCCATAATGCAACATAATACCAAATTGTTAGACGAGTGAGCGCAGCGAATGAGTCTTACAACGCGAGTCGAACGGGCCTTCGTCGTGATTATTTGTCTGTCTGTTTGTCCGATCCCATACGGCTAAACGACCAAACAGATTGAGCTGAAATTTTAAACATACATCTGTGACTAGTGTACTGAGAACTATAAGCAAAATGAGGAAAATCCGTTGCGATATAAACCTACAAGGAAAAAAAATTAGGCCGAAAATGTGTTGGATTTAATTTAACGACAGTGCTTTTGTTCTTGATGAAATCATTTTTAACGAATCACGTTTTTGAATGCTAGGCGGTGAATGCACTGCAGTGACTAAGGTGTACCGAATTTTGCACTCTCATGGTTATCCGAAATTCCGCTCGGAGATTGAGTAAACCTTGCAATCTTTACTCGTATTTCATACTGGCTATGTTTTCCATAGTCTGTTTATGCATTTTGAAACTTGTTCTATAATTTAATACAATCATAAATTTATAAACTAGCCTGACCGTTGTTTGAACCCGGTTATCCCACGTTTCGGGTATAAGGGCGCCTTAGCCAATTAGACTAAGAAAACGCCAAAGTCAATGTTAGACGAGTGAGCGATTCTTGTGTTGAGTACCTGGGAACATTTCCATTTTAGTTGATTGATATAAAAGATATAAATGACAGGTTTTGAGTTTAGTTAATCTGGGCGCTTCAACTTTATGGCCATAATGCACCACTCTAGCCTATAGGCCAACTCGTAAATTCATAAGCACATGAGTTGACCTGAGCGAGTCACGAGCATGGCAGCTACAAGGTTAGCATAAGAGTATAATGTACGGTTTTTGGAGTAAATAAAAAGAAGGCCTAATCAGCTCAAAGCCCTGATAGGGCCTACATCTTCAACAACATTGAGTTTGTGTCCTCGGTCCTTGTTGAAGATGAATGTAGGCCTACGGAGTAAATATTTTAACTTTTTCTGACGAGTTGTGATATTGGCAATATTTTATTAATCCGCTGAAGAAATTACGATTATTTCTATATAATTAAAAAGTTCAAGTTGAAAAGTAAACAATATTTACCAATTTGTCGCAATTGCGCTGTATTGTTGTTGATGACGCATATAGTGGGGTCGCGCGTCCGAAGTGATTGAATTATGTTTTTTTTTATTAATTGTTGTTCTTCATCCTCAAACATTACCACTAATCGTCACAAACATGAATTCATTCGTGTACACGTAAACAAAAAACACAAATATAAATTCTCCGGGAGCTAACCGTAATATTATTATAAATAAAACAAAATATTGTCGTTTATACCCACTCATACAAGAATTTATTTTCTTTGAAGGAATTCAGTTTAATAATAGTTACCATCGACACCATCGAAATTCGAATTATTGCCAACCAGTGATCGGTATGCGTTCAATCTATATATAGGCACAATATAACGTATATGTGCCTTCCGTTATGTGGTGGGTTTCGAGACTTTTGACTTTGAATTGAGTGCTAATTTCTATATGAACAAGGAACCATGTTATATTAGGAATTCTGAATACATGTGACTCGTGTGTACAAAAACGATAAATTCCGCCTGGGTGCACATACTCTGGCCGCAGACGTGTTGAAGTAAGTGCACAGGGATTAAGCGTACCGTATTTTATGTTTGCGCGGAGAGCTGTCAAAATACACGCACGTCATATCTGACTTAAATATAACTCGAGAAAGGAAAGAATCGTATCGCAAAGAAACGAGTTTTCTTTTCTGATAAAGAATTTCGACTTATCCGCTAAGGAAGGTGTGTTACCCGTCATACGATTGAACGACAAGGGCTCATTTACATAAGATAATTGTGTTTTGCTATTTTCCTTGCTACTTAATGCTCATGATGTATGTATGTAGGTCCTTTATTACAAGACGATGAAACGAGCGACAAGGCATGGCTCATTAGACCGATTTGATAGATGCAAGCTCGTAAATTACTTTTTTTTAGATTACTTGTAATGAGAAAGGTCAGCAGTAGCGTGGGTGCATGATATTATCAATCGGTCAAAAATTTACAATAATTTTATAACGAAAGCAACGTATGTAAAATGTAAATCTTCGAGATATTTGTGAAATAAACTGGGAGAGATATATACTGTAGCATGAAATTCTGTCAGTTACAGATGCTCGAAATCTTATATTATGCAACCAGGCATCTTGAGATTATGTCGGAAAACAACAACACGTGTATAACAATTTTCAAACAAACTTTTTGACATATCACTCACGGCATGTTTATGCAATATATCAGCAACGTGTTATGCTGCGATGACTAAGACTTATGACGCACATGAAGATAATCGTGCTGATGATTTGACATCACCAACAAAAATGCGGGAACTTGCGTATAATTACATATTATACACTTTCCAAATGTGTTAGTAGACAAAAGAAGAAAAAAACATGCCATCTCTACAGGAAAAAATAATCAATTTTATCTAATTTCGAGTATTTTCTTTACGTTGTTCGACGATTGAACCCATGTTATATTAGCTCTTAAAACTAATGTAGGATGATTTTATTACATAATCTGTATAAGAGATGTAAGTAGCTATACGAAGAAACCAAAATAAATAAATAAGAGAAACGATTTTGATAACTGATTAGGATAGACGTTAAATAAATAAAGCCTTAGCCTAATAATAAAAACGATAATTCAGCATTATTGAATTATCAAATGTTGACATATTATTCTTTTACGTCTGTTCTATGTCATACAAAAAAAAATCGAATGATAAATGGAAAATAATATTTTCACACAATTTTAATACAGTAATCGAGCCTCCAGGTAACTGATATGTCAATTGTCAATATTATGATATTTGTATTTCCATTCATTTCAGAACAAACTTTATCCGAGGATAAACACTATTTTAGTTTGTAAACCCTGAATTTAAACGAAATAAAAACGCAGCAAAAAATAAATACACGGTACACATTTAAGGAATTGCGAGAATTGACGGGGGTTTCCTCGTGATGTCTGTTTCTTGTATTCGCTGTCATCCACGTGCCTATAAGCGCGAGTACCTCTAGGAAAGCAAGCACACGATCAAATATGAAGAAAAATATGTCATCAGTAACAATCACCAATTTTTTTTTATTGGTATACAATAAATTGGCACGTCATTGAATGTAAATGCTATATTTGATAAATTTAGCCTATTATTTGATTATTCTATGCTACTTTTTACACCACGTTAATATGCCTGTTGATTTCTTTCCGTTGCTCTATGAAGTAAAATGATAATTTGAAGGGCGGGCTGTATGTTCATCACGATTACACAACATACAAGGTCGCTCAGTGTAAGGCGAAAGATAATTGCAGGATAACCGCCAGCAATCATAACATAAAAACATGTCTCAAATCATACCTTGAAGGTAGGTAGCCCGTAATTGGCAGACAACGTTAAAACTTGCTTTATATTAATAGATTATTATAATTGAACGGATATGCCAATAATGTTGGAAGTAGATGTGGACAAGTATGTAAGTGCGAGAGGTATGTGAATGTATGCAAAGTTTTACCTTCATTTTACTCATTTTATGAACGCATACAGCTCTAGACCTAAGTTACTGTCAATGATTTAATATGCTCTTGAAAATAAAATAAAACAATGTCTAATATTGTTATTTGCTGCTATACTATTGACCAGGAATTTACGTAGAAAGTATGTATTTTAATTGAACTACGACACAATTATTGTTAAAGTTATTTCATAAATAATTTGTTACCTTATTAATTGTCCCACCATTAAGTGGAAAGGTTGACAGAAAAGGGAAGAATGCCTAAAATACAAGGTGTCTGCCAGTCTCTACGTAATACATTGTATTGACAAACAAATGATAAGAACACAAATAAACACAAAATCATTCCCCAAATATAGGCCCCAATAAAGTTTATTATGCAGAATTGCTAACTTACTATGTTTTCCTAGAAACTTCCGAAACAAACTAGTGGATATTAATTAGCGCAATTTTTCTTATATTTATAAGTTAACTGCACTGGTACTTTTCTCAATTTGTACCGCGAAACCAACGACTTCGCGGAGAGGACGATATTGTAAATCTCAGCTTCTTTTTGTCTCCCAGAAGTTTATAGAAAAACATTTCCTTATTGATTTTACTGAAATTCCACCATCGTTGCTTCAAAGTGCTAAACCCTACACGCGATATAAATTCACGCTGGGGAAATATTTGTCTTGTACCCACTCAAGAATACTTTCAAATGAACTAAAAATACAAATTGTTCCAGCTTCATACAATAGATGTTTTACTGAAAAGAAAAAAAATAGCTTAACATCCTTAAAAAAGTGTTGTTGAGAGAGTATCGCCCTCCGGAACTCAGGAAATAATTTCCTTCTTCTGGTCGCTGTCACGTGGCTGGGAAACTTAACGCATCACGTGATAGATAGCCCACGAGCCCCACTACAACTCTCGGTCCCACCCCCGCCTGCCACGCGCCCACAACCAATGGTAATTAACACGCACTGAATACGCAATCACGTCGGGTAACACTATACCCTCACCTCACCTTGCCTTGCCGAGACGCATAGCTCAATATTATTGATTCAGAAGCAATAATGCTAAATTTAATTTAACTGACCGGATTTTACAAGCTGTGTGGAATGGAGGGTGACTATCGTGAATGTGTCTGCGTGTAGGTGTCAAAATCATAACTAAATACACAAACTTTATGCAAAAGACACATTTTGCATTTCGCTATTGTTATTCGTTCGACAATGAAACATACATCCGATATATGTAACTGATATAGTGGCTGTTGTTAAGCAGGGATATATGGACAGTCCTAAAATTCAGAAACAATTCACAAAAATGGTCGATTTGAAACTTTCCGTAAAAATAGTTTTAAAAATAGTAAATTTGTTATCGTGTATGTAGAATCGTTTGTTGAAATGTGTGAAATGAGCCCTTTATTTCCGTTTCCGTGACATAACAGTGCAAAAATTCGGACAACTGTCATGTCAGTTAGCCGAACAAACAGGTATTTGCCTACAACGCATGTTCTATATCCTCTAAATTTATATCTAAATATTATAAGAAGACTCGTTCAAGATAATATATCTTCAATCTTGCATGGAATTGATATGCCCCCCATTCGTAACTTATTGCACATTTTAGTGCACACATTGTGGTAAATGGTTTGAGAAATGCGCTTAACTCAACTAAAAATTACATTCTTTTGACAGATGAAACTCCTACAAACCTCTGAATCAAATATTATCACTATAGTGAGGATCGAACTGAGAACCTAAAGAGATCCGGACTATGACAGCTGCTCTTAGATGCTACTTTTGTTATGGAACGTTCTAGCATGTATGACACACGTTTAAAAAATGCAGGGCCTACATTCCTTGCGGTGGCCTATGCCCATAAGGTCACTACGGAATGGACTATGGACTCGTAGGATGCCTGAGAGCAAGCTACGCCGCTATCAACCAGAGACATAAAAATCTCCATGGAGATTAGAAAACAACAATAAAAAAAGAACACACACACAAAAGCCCAGGTTGAGGCGTGTTAGGCATGGCTACGGGAGAAAAACAAGTCTTCAACGACAAGCTAGCCATAAGACTGACAAAACTCCATGTAGGCAATAATTTATTACTAATCCCGACTTCATTTCCATGCTAATTGATAATATCCAGCTAGGCACGGCCGACTCCATCTTGGAAATGCGACCGCTGACTGCACTCAGGTAAGCGTTCGAGCATGCGTGCTGTAAACGATCGCTACTTTTATTATTTTATGGAGATTTAAACGAGTTGAGTTTGAATTTGGTGGACTAAATGAGTACATGAATAAAGTATACACAAAGCATTATGGTAATTAGATGTTACTAATGACTTAAAGGCCTTGCTGAATAACGTCAAGGACGGTAGGATAATGAATACAAAGTTTAAAAATGTCTTCATATCTCTACTTGTATTGTATGTCATCATGTCATGAACTAGAACTTAAACTTGTATTTTAATTATACTACTACATCAAAGGATTTCTATTGAGCTTGATTGAACTTGTAAAAGGAGATGGGACATGCGTTCAGTGTAGACAAATTCCGGTTTATACGAATTACATACAAGACAGACGTATGGACATTTTCGGTTGTCATAGAAGCACAACTAAAAGATTGAAGATCAACAGTTAGTAATATTATACTACATTGATTATGAATTTTCTATACCATTTAAGAATTTTGTAAAAAAAAACTCAACTTTAGAATTTGAACTGGTTGGTCTATACTAATTAATAATCTATAGCTATGCATAACTTTCCATGTATTGACAAGTGGATCGTACTGCGGCACTATACCTATAGCAATATATGTGCTATATAATATATAAAATATGTCGTTATATTAAAAGTGACATATTATCCTCTTCAAGTCCTGTGTAATCAAAAGTGGCAGTCTTTGTTTTGTTGTATGAAAGCAGAAGTCCATAACGAAGGTTCCTCAAGGAACATGACGCTGTTTATATAGGCGCTCCACGCTAAGAAAGCAGATGCGCGCGCTTTCGACGGGCCAATCAGCGATCGTTATTTTAAATTGGAACCTACTGAATGGCTACAATTCACCCGTTAAAAGCGCGCGCACCTCCTTTCTTAGCGTGGAGCGCCTATAATTATCGAGTTATAGTTATAGTTTATATCCTGGCCATAGGACGAGAGAGAGAGAGAGAGAGAGAGAGATAGATAGATAGATAGATAGATAGATAGATAAGGGTCTTTATTGTAAGGCGGGATTAAGGCTAGTGAAGCCTTATCTTCCATCCAACCTTATACTAATAATAATACATTTGATAATGAAGAGAACATTACATGATTATATAAAATATTGAAATAATACATTAAATACATTATGGTAGCATTATTGCAAAGTTAAAATTTTCTAGGTGTATAGTAATGTTATGCAAATTATGAATTTTGAATCGATTTATGCAAATCTTCAATAGTTTAAGAAACATTCATTCATCCATTCACACAAAAGTACAAAATTAATATAGCTTTAGACATTGTGTGCAGAAATACAGGTGAGCAGGAGCAGGTTGTGGTATGCATTACTCAATCATTAATCTAACAAAGGCTGTAGCGGCTGATGTTTATAGCTATTAATTAATTATAATTACTCAAGTAATGTTGATGTACTTTATGCTTGAAAGTGTCGTAACTAATTCCGTAAACATCCCTGATGCTCGTTGGGAGAGTATTCCAGACTCGAATAGCGTTTATTGTAAAAGAGTGGTCAAGAAGATTGGTTCTATGGGTTGGAAATGTTAACTGAGTACCTGATCTAGATCTAGTGTTGAAGGTATGGTTTGAGAATAGGTATTGAAAATTAGATGCTAGGTACGAAGGTGTTGATGTTGAGAGCAGACGATGAACAAGGGAAATCGAGTGTAGATTTCTACGGTCATTTAGACGAATCCACGCAAGATTTTTGAATCCAGGGGTAATATGATCATATTTTTTTATACCAAAGATGAAACGAACACAGGCATTTTGAGCTCTCTGAAGACGAATAGAGAGGTCTTCAGTAAGGTCATTGTACACAACGTCGCAATAATCAAAATGAGGCATGACGAGGCTTTGTACGAGCATTGTTTTTAATTTTGTTGGGAGGAAGTTTTTTAAACGGTTTAAAGAGTGTAAAGATGCGTAGGTTTTCTGACACACGTGTTTGATATGTTCGGTCCAGGTCATGTCATCTGTCATAAAGAGTCCCAAGTTTCTAAAATGACGCTGAAAAGGTATAGTCGTGCCGTTTAAGGTAACGGGGTTGATTTTTGTGCGGTCTATTTTTGCTAGCAGTTTGTGATAACCTAGAATCATAGATTGAGATTTTATGGGATTTATAGTCAAACAATTTTTGGTCGCCCAAGCATGTAAAGATTGCAAATCCTCGTTCATCATTTGAATTGCTTGGTTAATTGCGAGAGGGGAGGAATGAAGATAAATTTGAAGGTCGTCGGCATAAAGATGGTGATAACAATATTTGAGCGATTTCGATATGTCATTAATAAAGAGTGAGAATAATAATGGCCCTAGTACACTGCCTTGAGGCACCCCATTCTTAAGTGGCATCCATTCAGATTTATTATTACCCGATACTATACATTGCTGTCTTCCACTGAGGTAAGAATGCATCCACTGAAGGGTTGGGCGGGAAAAGTTTATAGATTCAAGTTTAGTCATTAGTATATCAAAGTCAACTGAGTCAAATGCTTTGCTAAAGTCAAGTAAAGTCAGAAGTGTAAGTTGTCGACTGTCCATTTTTGTTCGTATATCGTCAGTTACTTTGATAAGCGCTGTGCACGTACTATGATTGGAACGGAATCCTGATTGGTACTGGTCTAGTATATTGTTCTCTGTTAGAAAATCAGTTATTTGAGTGTGAACAATATACTCGAGCGCCTTAGAGAGAGATGGTAGGATACTGATTGGACGGTAGTCACGAACAGTGCTGGGATTTGGTTTCTTGGATAGAGGACGAACAAGTGCCTGTTTCCAGATGTCAGGGTAAGAGTGATGTGTTAGTGAGAAATTAAAGAGGTAAGTAATAGGTTCGATTAAAATTGGAGACAGATTGATCATGTTTTGAATCAGTTTTATGAGGATTAGATCTACGCCTTCAGCATTCGATTTTATTCGTTTAATTGCGTTAATTGCCATTTTTGGTGTCACGTGTTTGAAATTAAATTGATCATACGTTGGTGTAGTAGATTGTTAGAGAGAGGGGGAGAGAGAGAGAGAGAGAGAGTCCAAAAAATATGAACTGAAATCCTAATTTTGTGTGATTACTCCCCATCTTGAAGCACAATATTCAAATTTAAAAATGAGGGGTTACAAAGATGGTGTATTTATGCATACTAATAACTAGTGAGGCTCTTTAGAAATTCATATGAACTTAGAATTAAATTGTTCAGTATATTTCTTACCTTGAAAATCTGATTGAGAACTCTGGTCCCTTTTCCTACGATCTGCAGTCACAGAATTCAGCCTAAAACACAGATAATGTGAAATTATTACTTTCCAATGTATAGAATCAAAACAAACTCTTGATTAATAAACCAAGATATGCCAACGTCATTACATTTAAAACAACTTTGATTCATTTAAAATAATTTCTTGTTTGTACTATACATTTTCTGGAATAAAACAGAGATTTACTTGAAAAGTATATACATAATATAAAACTACTATAGAACTACAACAATATACAAATATGTGCGTTAACAACGGTTATATAATATTTTTTTAAACGTTTTGGACTAAAATGTAAAATTATTTGATTTTTCTAATTATATTACAATGTGTCATTACGTTCAATTTTCCTTATAAAAATTGCGTTGGAATTTATACAAAATTAATACATATTGTTGACATCAAAAAGAATTGTGTTTTTCAAATTTGTTTCCAAAATGAATAATATAACCCTGACAATTACATTAAACGGATATTTAGTAGTCTGCAATGTTATTGCCGCGCTCGTATGAAGAGCTTCCTGGCTAGTTCACGCCACTGCTCATAGGTAGCGCTGAGTGTTTCGATTCGGCGAGCGTCCGACTGCTCCTGATTTCCCACTGTCCGAACATTGGGCCTGACTTGCACGAAGTACCGGTACGGCTTATTAGCAAGTTTAGCGGTTATCCTCTGCTTGCATATCAAGCCCGAAGATTTTAAGACGAAAATGGGAATGGTGTAAACAATGGTTTGTAATTGCTGAAATTATTACCAACAATACGATACATTTGAATTCGTTATATTAAAATGCTAGGCTTTAAAAATAGTAGACTAATCTTATTCTATGATTTAAATAGTATGCACTATCTATAGTTCCAAAAACCATAAAAACTAATAAGATGCACAATAATTTGATGTATATTAATAAAAATTTAATATAAATAGTGAGGAGTCGGAAAGAAAATGAATAAAGATAAGTGTAAATATTGGAGAAAGAGAAAAAATTGATAGTAAGTACAAAAATTACTTTGCTCGCAAAAGTACGAATATTAGCAAGTTTAATAAATCAACTACTTATGAAATAGTCCACACAGTTAAAAGTTGGTGTAATTATGGGTTTTGTAGACTCATCTGATTCGGTTCATCCGTTCATGTTATCCGAACTGTATTTTTTTTTTTTCCCAAAATTACGCTAAAACAAAACTCGTCGATTAGGCTTTTATTGCAAGGTTTATTCAATCACAAGTGACAAAGTATCGCTCAATATTTTATTCTAGTAAGAAAACACTGTTTTAAACGTTATGTCAACATTGCGATAGCAACAACTCAACTATAACTTACAACCACAAATCTGTGCTTTAACTACGTTTACAAACTGAAATTATATGGTTAATTTTGTCTTCGACTTCTTTTTATGTCCTTTATAAGCAGTGTAATTGCAGGGCAGGACTATTCGTTCAAGATCTAAATAACCAATTGACACATTTTGTAGATGGAATTGTCGATACTATTATTATACTGTTCGAAATGAAAAAAATATCATTTGTTTCATCATTCAGATGTGGCTCTATAACTCAAAAGATATGCTGCTGTTTTATTACAATTAATTCCAATGTGGTGATGAAAGTTGCACATGTCCACGCAAAGCCCACGGTGGCTCCCATGGTTGGGGTTCATGTCTAAACGCCTTCCTCAAGGTACGGGGGCTCGAATCAGGCATAAAGCATCGGTATCTTCCCCTAACACCACTCTTTGCATCAAAAAGCAAAATCGTACTAATAAAGAAATTAAGCTAAAAAACTCTCTTTTAATGTAGGACAAACTGTTTAATAAACTAGACTGATGTTAATCCACGGAACTCTTTGAGAATTGACAAATAAAATATGTCACAGTTAATCGGAACGAGCTGGATATTAACTAGCACGTAATAAATAATACCATTCAAGAATCAAGATAGAGAACGTCCGATTTCTATCTCCCAGCTATAGTCGCCATGTTGGATGATGGTCCAATCTTCTGACCGAACTAGTGATACGATCTAACATATTCGGGAAGTGTTTGCCCTGACTGAGTTTAGCAGAGCGAATTGTGCGTACTATTTGTTCACCCTCTCCTTTTACAGCGGGCCGAATTAACCATTTCTATACACAATCACAAACACATAAACAAAAAAAGAGGTGGTGTCAATTTATACACGGAATGTTTGAAGACGTAAACTTCTATTTCTAAAAAATTCTAAATTCTATCCACTCTTGAATGCAGTTATATATTTAAAAAAAGAAGTATTATAGGCCTCCAGCCTTAAATAGTCTTACCATGCCAGTTACTAAGTCCATGGTCTAACCCCATAATTGGTTGTAAACAAACTATAAATCAAGTCAAACCTATTTGCATAGTAACTAGCAAATATTTCACTAATTTCATTCATATTTGGCAGGTCTTATCCATTAATGAATGTAATAAGTATTCCCCCTAAAGAATGCTCCTTACACTTTGAGTGAATGCAAAATAAGCGGAATTTTTACAAGGTTGAGTGAAGAATCTGTACGATAGGGGACATGTATATTTTTTGTTGCTGATTGTGTTAGGAGGATATTTTATAGCTATTATAATAATAATAATTGACTTTGCGGTGGTGGTGGATTTCAATTAAATTATACCCCAATTCTCGCTTTCATATGACATCATCGACAATCTATCAATTTATCAATTTACAACAATTAAATTGATAAATGTAAGATGCACAAATATTAATTCTCACTTTTAGCTCAATATAAATATGTGTATGCCACGGCACTAATTACTTACACCGGTTTCTAGACCCTCTGGTGCATCATGATAATTAATAATCCACCCATCAACTCACTTTACTTCATTACACATTACATACAAGACAATAAGTCCAATTCAAAATCTTGTGCTTCTAGTATTTTTCGAGTGACTATTATAATTATTATACACGTCATGTTAAAATGTTTAACATATTGTTCAGTTCGCTCTATTTGTGGTTCCATCTTCGAGGTATATCTTTCCTAGTCGTTGATTTGTCGTTAATCCTCTTAGTCTTACTATTAGCACTATTCAACAGGAGAAAATTTATTTCGGATTCCGACTGGTGCTAATTGTATTGCTCACTTCTGCTATTGTAATTTATCGATCTCTTACTTTATTATAGGGACCAGTTTACTGTAATTTTTCATTTCCAAAAGTCCATGAGCTGTCAACTGGTTACACCAGTTACTTTTAAAAGCATCGTCACTTTAGGCGCATCATTACGACTTTACCTAATTTGATAGGTCAATAAATTAATTAATCACTCAATCAATCAATCAACTTTCCAAATAAATCGTGTGCATTTTAATACACTGACCTAGTGTACTAGCCTAGTACAAAGTACAGCTGGATGTTAACCATCAGATAACTCTTCTCAGTTTTAAGAAGCAGCGTCGCACTGTTCTAGGATTTTCAAGAACATTGCTTCATTGTCAGGCCTACATGTTTTTACATTTACCTTTAACCCAAAATGCTATGACAAAATATGTTGTGTAAATTGTGACATTTATAAGATTTAGTATACACACATTTATTCCCCTTAACTACAAGGCCAAGTTTCACCAAACGATAAACTCTGGTTTTAGCTGGAGTTCTAATTTTTTTTCCACATTCTCATAACAATGACTTAAGTTTTGCTAGCATCTGTTTGGTAAGACTACTTTCTTCTTCGGAGAGCGATTGTAGCTGATATTCTGCATGTGATATGCACGAACCATGTAGAATCGATCTCAACATCTTTGTCAAAGAATTTGAAATTATAAACAGCACATCCTTGAATATAAGATTAATATGACGCGATTTAATACACAACCCAGAAGCGGTTGACACTTTTCTACTTTGAATTTTGGGAAATCATGCACATGATGGAACAAACGTATGCTATCTTCGAATGACAATTCAACTCGTGCCCGATATGTGAACCATACTAATATATAAACTTCACTTGCAATGAGCTCTAGCTGGTGTTTTATCTCTACCAGTTTTAATGTTAATTGTCAGTGGATGTATTATATATTATTTATATGTTTGATTCGAAACACTAATAATAATAAATATATTAACAATTACCAATGTATACAAAACAAAAACACTATAATCGGTGCCATATAACAAATCCAAAATATGTTTTGTGGCAGCCATATGGAAATATTATGCGTGTGTGTTATGAACTTCCACCTTAATTGGATGAGCGTAGCGAGCGTAGCGAGCGGAAGCGAAGACTTCAATTTCACTGACCCCCAAAAAATTTAGCTCGGGTGTTTTTTTTTTTTTTTTTTTTTTTTTTTTTTTTTTTTTTTTTTTTTTTTTTCCGTCTGTTTGTTCGCTCGATTCCGGGCAAACGGCATATGCGATCTTGATGAAAATTGACCGGACCTTCGTTTTCTCTGAACTTAGAGGTGTATTGTTTTTGGGTACAATCGAAGAAATATTTCTCATGAATATCGTACTTTTACGATTTTTTTCGATTTTTAGTGCGATATTTTCGTGACATTGGGCCGATTCTGACCAAACGGGTGGGGCTACAACGTTCATATTTCACATGGACATTGAGATTATGGTGATGTAGTACCTTTTGAAAGAAAAAGTTGAAAAAGTTAGCTAGAATCCATAGAAATAAAGGTTTTAATATTAGTTTTTCAATTTTTAGTGCGATATTTTCGTCACATTTGGGCCGATTCTGACCAAACGGGTAGGGCTACAACGTTCAGATTTCACATGGACATTAAGGTTATGGTGATGTAGTACCTTTTGAAAGAAAAAGTTGAAAAAATTAGTCAGAATCTACAGAAATAAAGGTTTTAATATGAGTTTTTTTGAAGTTTATAATACCAATTAACAAATAACAATAGAAACTTGACAACAATCACCTCCACAATGCATTCAAAAAGCACTTGCAAAGGAAAAGTGCAAACAAACGCACAAAACGCAAAAAAAACTTACAAAAAAAACGCTCATCCATCAACGCGGCGGGACTTTAGCGTTTTCCTAGTTCTTTAAGTTCGCATATATCTATAATATTGTCGTGGATTTTCGCAGTAACTTGACGATTTGCTGTGATTGGATGAGCGTAGCGAGCGTAGCGAGCGAAGCGAAGATTCCCTTTCACTACACTGGAGAAAAAAATCCGGAATGTTTTTTTTTCTTTTTTTTTTTTTTGTATTTTTGTGTGTTTGTTAACACGATTCCGGCTAAACCGATACTCTGATTGCGATGAAAATTTATGGAGGCCTTCGAAATCTCTGAACTTAGAACTGCCACGTTTTTGAGCGCAATCGGGAATTTTTTTCTTATAAAAAAACGCAATTTTACGATTTTTTTCGATTTTTTAAAAATTTCTTCGACTTATAACACCTACACGCTTTATCCGATTGTAATGATTTTTTCACAGAACCTTAATTTTATGAATTAAGATATTCGTGTGAAATTTGAGCGTAATCGAAAAATTATTTCTCATGAAAATCGAAATTTTACGGGTTTTTTCTTTTTTAAACAATTCTTTGACTTATAACACCTACATGCTTTATCCGATTGTAATGATTTTTTTACAGAACCTTAATTTCATGAACTTATATATTCGTGTTAAATTTGAGCGCAATCGAATAATTATTTCTTATGAAAATTGCAATTTTACGATTTTTTATTTTTTTTAAATTACGATTTATTAAAAAAATTAAGTTAATTTTTTATTTTATTTAGTTTAATTTAAAAAAATCTTCGACTAAGTAATAATTTTTTCACAGAACAACAGAAAATCTGCGTAACACATGGCAGCTCAATGCACCAATTACGCTCATCCAACAACGCGGCGGGACTTAAGCGTTTTCCTAGTTTAGATTCAAATTAGGCTCCCCTAATGCATCACTTGTCTCGTCCGTCCATCTGTGCCTTTCAACGAGAATGATACGTCATGTTTGGTGATCCTGGACTTGGGGATCAGGGGGACGGGCCTAGCCGCCTAGAAAGTTGCAATATCTATAAATATCTATATTCCCGGCACCTCCATCAAGGGGGTTGAACACTAGAACAAACGTGGTATTGTAATGGTGAGATTTTCCCCCCGGTTTTCGGTACTCCTGTACCGTACCCGTGCTTGGCAATAGAAAAGCAAACTCTTCCACATAATTTATACCGAACTTGAAAAAAACTAAATTTGAAAGTGATATTGGGTCAAATTGTCTATCCGCGCAATAGATCCAAAATTTACTTATGAAGATAGCAATTACCTACCACAAAAAATAATGTGTTGTCATGGATACCTACTGTTATTGTAATCATCAGAACCCAATATTACTTTATCTATTTTTCATATAGTTAATGACTAATTTCTGTTGGCTGTAGCATGTTTCAACCATAGTTTTACTTCTTTATCTTGTAACAAGAAATTCTTCTGACCATTTTCTTAGCTTCGTGACATTTTTCAAGTATTTTTGACGCTTCGAAAAAAAATTCTGTGTAATTTATTTTCATCTGTTGATCAACGTTATTGCTGTTCATGGACTCACTCACTCTCGTGTTGCAGAAGTGGTTCAGCATTGTGTTGTTTTATGTCATATACCTAAGAAGTTTTGTGAAAGCACTTATGAAATGTACATCGTCAACAACCTTTTTTTTTAACTTTTAAGCAGAAAACCAACCCATGCTAAGACTCGATTATGTTTGAAAAAATAATTATATTGCAAATCAACATTCCAAATTGTTTTGTTTGGTATTTTTCTCGTGTTTATGTAGGCAAAGCTAAATATTTATTTGTGTGTTTGTTTTACATGAAATTACATTTATGTAAGGCTATTGATATAAGTAATTTGCATAAAAATGTGTTTTTGTTTAGTATCCCCTTATTACACATTTCGGCAAAATATTCTATGTAAATAAATGTGAATTAACTGGGTAAAATTATGTTTTTCATGTAATAAGATCTTCGTTATTGATAGCCAACTTCAATATAAATTCGATGTTAGTAGAAAGTCATGGTGAATGTGTTTCATTATTTATGTCAGCCATGTCATGCAAATTAAAATTTGAACATGATAACCTCTATAAAAGCCACACACCTGCCATTAAAAAGTGGAAAATTGCAGGTTCGTGACCGAACGTTGTACAATGCTGAAAGTTTTGATATATAAGTGGTTGAAAGATAAAACAACATATATCATTCTCTATTGCAATAATTAGGGTAATCAATTTTGTAATTTAATAAACATTTTTTGAAAGCAAGAACGGCTAACATGAAAATGATGAAATTCAAAGTGAGAAAAAATTTCAAGAAATATGCTTTCGAAAATTGCGTTCTCAATTTATGATTCTCTAATTGCGTTTGTTTCAGCTACGGTTATGAGTCACGAGGACGTTATCGCAGTGGAATGACGCGTTTTAAAGCCTCGAAATGAAACCGGGATCCAGTTAGCTCTACACTACACCACTCAGATATGCAACATCAACGAACAATATTTGACGCGTTAAACACCAGGTTTAAGCCAACGTTTTCAATTAGTTCACGTTATTTGGCTGTTATAATAGTTTTCTATGCACTAAACAAAATTTAGTACATCCTGTCGTCATATACATCTCAACGCTATCCATTCCATATTTGCAGTTACCACAACGACTCAGATTATGGTAATCAATAATCAGTCTGAAATAAACATGAACTGTGCTCCTTTGTAAATCAGGCTTTGTAACTGAAAAGGATAGACGTTAAATAAATAAATGCCAAATTGCCTACATTTAAAATTTAAAATTTAATTCAAATCATAAGATTATAACGGATGCGATTAACTGTTAACCATACTGTACTTCAACTACACACACGTATTAGGTATAATCGCCCTGTTTATTTTACTTTTTTGAGAAACATACTCCAGCATATAACATAACGGTCGTGCAGTAATGTTTACTTAATCACTGCTCATTGCTCAATCTCTACTCATGCTCAACATTACTCAGTCAGTCAGTCAATACAGTTTATGTTAATGGATTCCATCAGACGCTCTTACCGATTCTATACACGTCACGTCACAAAACGAAATCTCCCCAGACATATTTTCTATGCGGGGTTAAAAAAACCTCGCGGATCCAATATTAACCAACTTATAATTGGCAGACAATCTCTGCATTTCTATGAGGTCACATGATCATTTGTATTTCTCGCCACACTCGGCGTGGTTGCCGGGATAGATGTGACGTCACACTCGCGATACAAGTACACGTGCACTCAACTACAATATAGACCCGGGACCGTGCTGGTATGGGGGTTTTACGATGCTTAGAGGAACTGAACAGGTTCAATTTCTCTTGAAATAATTCAACATTGTATTTAAAAAAACATTGCAATTAGTATTTGTAATTATCTGCAGCAATAATAAACCGTTAAAATTAACTCTTTAAGTTACCTAAAAATGTAATTTCCTGGCGAGTATTTTAAATAATGTCGTGTACAAACCGAATGATGTTTTAAAAACTTTATTTTTAAATATTTATTTGTAAAGAGGTACGTTTTTCTACCTGGTTTGCATTAACAGCCAAGTATAAAATCCATTCAAATGTTGTGGGCTTATATTTCTATCTTGAACTTGAAACTCAGTGTTATTATGTGTCGTGTCATGATATTTTACAACAGATATTGCAACAACTAAAATTTGTAATAACATCATATTAACTATATGAATAAAATATTTTCAAATTGAAACTCGATTGAATAATTGATTTCCTTTCCTATCGTAAGCTGTATGTTCTAACTTCTTAATGTGGTGTTATTATTTAGATTTTCTGGATTTTCTGTTATCTGATTGAGGCGTCCCTCAATCCTAACAACTAAACGAGCCACTTGCATATTGATTCAGACTGATACAGACATATCACGTTATGGGGTTGCATTACAGACTGCAAACCTTATAACAAGTTCGATACCAAACCAAACCAATTCAATGTCTTGCCTGCTCATAATATGAATACGTGCCAGGTCCCATGAAGTGCCAACTTATTTGAACAGATTATACAGGTTGTCTATACTATACGATGTTGGTTCATTGTTTGTAAAATAGCATTTAAATTGAAATACATAAAAGAAGTAATACTAAACAAGTTGTTATATGGGCGACGCAAATAAAGATATGAACGAACGCGGAGACAGTGAGGAATGCCGATTCCAGAGTTTTTCGCTGTTATGAAATGATACACATCCAGCGTGATTCCATTTTTGGCGCGGAAATATGTTGTTTTGACTTGTATTAACTGTTGAGGCGGTGGTCGGTGGCTAGACGGAGCGCTCGTTGATGTGCTGCAGTTGGTTAATTGCAAAACACCTGGACAGTGGACAGAATTAACAACAAGCATCGAGACAGAAAGGACCGGTTATTAAAATACGAGAATACGACAATGTTAAACAATGGTAATGTGTCATGATTAATCGTTGGACGTTTCTGTTTTGATTCTGATTGAGTGTATATCCACCATCTTGTCAATGTCAGCGAGGGTTTGCTTTTTGTCAATATATTGTCCCTGAAATTATATAGAGCAATATTGTGTTGTGAATAAGAAATAGTTTTAAATACATAAATTTACTTATATTTATTTATAACTCTCATCCATGAACAACCTAACATTTACTCCACAATCGTATGTAATAGAATACAATAAAATAGGACTACAACAGATTTTTATGCTTACAAATTCTAAGCGGAAATATATAACTCTAAACATTAAAAACAGTGAGGCAAGTAAATATGTCATGATGTGTGTAGGGGGGGGGGGGGACGACTCAAGAAAATACGCAGGTGAGTAAGTTATTAGCATTACACCCGCAAAGTAGTATACCTCATTAACAGATTATCGAAGAAAGATGATAGGGATACGATACTCAATAAAACCACATATAGCGATATACTTTGGTGGAGGTGCCGGGTTTGAAAATTCCTCTCTTTGAGTGAGGACAGCCCCATCTCCCTGACCCCCAGGGTCACCAAACACATTCTGTATGTTGTGAGCTTCACTACCTAATTGTATTATATCGTACCTATTACTCATTTCATTTTTTCATTTCAATACTCAATTCTTCAATTCAAACAACTTCAATTCTCAATACTAGAATACCATACTAGTAATATACCTACAACTTGATTCACATGAAATGCGCATTCAATTTTATTATTCATTTCATACCATGTTTTAGACTTAGGGAACGATTCACTCCCTCTTCACGGTGTATACTTGTACCGTGTATTAGTCTAAAATAAAGATCTAATCTAATCTACTATAAAGAAAGAAAAACAATTGGTATATTTTATGAAGTTTTGTGTAAATTAGAGTGGGTGTAACAGAATCTAAACATGTATCGCAATTCGCAATTCACATCATCTTTGTGTTCCTCTAGAATTCCCGTCTTCCTCCATCTCTTGAATTATTTTCCGAATAGAAGTTAAACTTCCCGAGATGCAATGAAACATGTAAGAAAGGTTGCTCGAGACGAAGCTGTCTTACATCTCGCCGCGTCGGAAAGTTTAAGATCAGCGTTCCGGGCGGGGAAGTTTGGAAGTTGAAGCGGGAAAGAGGGGTTGGCTTGCGACGAGGACGAGAAACATTTTAAGCAAATGGGAAATTGGTTGGAACTCCTGCGAAACTTCAGCCGTGTTTTAGTTCGAGGGTGCTAAATTATTGCAACTATCGAGATAATTGTTCTTCACACTCTGAGCATATATGTGGAACTTTGCTACGTTTGCTGACAAATTGATGAGAAGTATTTTTGTATATCAATTTACTTACTAATAATTACATCAAGCTTAACTGTTTATAATAATTAAGTAAGTTTTATTTCCTTAAAACACGATATTGCAAATCATGGAACATCGTCAAATTTTGAATGGTGACATAGTAGACCTGCTAGTCTGAAAATATATACATAAAACACGTCCAAACGAAAATTGCATAAATGTACCAACGAAGTTAATCCAGGAACAGCAACAAAATATTAGGGGGCCAAGAACCTTCTTGAGTACCTACACTATATACCTATACATAAAATCACTTTACAACTTACATTGCTTAATATGTTCAGCAAGTTGTGCATTCGGGGCGAGTACCTATTTATTTATAATTATAACACATTATTTTTTGATATTTTATATTCTACATATTAATTATATTAAAAATTTTAATAAACCTACTTTCGATAGTGAGAACATTAGATGCAAAAGCTATAGCTTTATCATATCGAAATAATACTTATTTTAAATGTATCTTTTTGTTAAATTATAATCCAGTATATTTATGTACGTGATATTTTAGGTTTACATATGAGGTATAACTACTGTATGTGAGATGTGTGTTCAATGAAAATATTACGCTCTCATTTGATAATAAACCTTGCAAATGATTTCTTATTGGGCCTCGTGTATATTTCGCCGCAAAGCCCCCTCTCATGTGCCTTACGTTAGCAGGCCCATGCAGTAGATACATTTCCCTAGGTTTGTAATAACCAAGCAATAACATAACCATCTGCTACATTAGATGCATAAGAGGAATAAGTCTGTAATATTCAAGACGGGAGAGACGAGTTTTCCAATCCATTTCATCTCCTCCTCCTCCTAGTTCTCTGCTCCTGTCTTGGAGAGAGATTCTCCGGAGATGCGATGGCATCAGAGGCGGGAGAAGTTGGGACGCGAGGAGGGAAACTGGCGGAAGAAAAATGACATTGTCTCACTTCGTAGACTCGCTCATTAAAATTTGATCGGGTAACTAACTTAGTCTTACTCTTATTGCCGACTCTGACGTCTCTTCGTAACGAATTCAGTTTCCGATCTTTAATAACGTCGCCTATCTCAACGGGGAGATTACGTGGAGTTTATCATTTTGTATGGTATTTATATTTATACATTGTATTTCACATTGGAAATGATACATATAAGATAAATATATTTAATATAATAAAAATAAGGTGATGTGCTCTTTTATTTAAAGTGAATGCATTTATGTCAACGGGCCGGGAGCACCAAAAATAAGAAAAGCATACAATGATTGTTAAAGCGGTCAATTTGCTTTGGTGGAGGTGCCGGGTCATTGTATTATTAGTAGTTTTAGGGCGCTTTAACAGCAAAAATTATTCGCGCTCGGGTCATTGTAGATTCGGAGATTCCCTTTTCCCTATTCGGTGTTCCTAGCCCCGTCAAGGAACCCCGGGCCTAAGGGTCACTAAAAACATTCATTGTCATACTTGTTGAAGGGGACGAATGTCAACAAAAGACAGAAAGTGATGCTAAAAGTGGAGCTTCGCTTACTATTATAACAAATAGTGTGTATGTAGGCCTCAAGGAAATTAAAAAATATCCAAACAAAGTTTAATGAAACATAAAGGGGTAGAATGAAGTTACGATATAAAATAAAAAAATATAAAAGAGGAAGAACGGTTAAACGATAAATAATTGTGTAGAAAATATGTATTATAACATCCATCTCCAATTCTGCTTAGTTTTTTCCCCATGCATTGTGAATGGATATTTAGCATTGAATTACCCGCATAATTAATATTTTCTGCTGCGAGTTGTATCTAAATACAGATGTATTTATTTATATTTATACTAATCAATTGTTTACTCGACCGACATCTCATGTATTTATTAGGTAAAAGGTTTGCAATCCTTCTGATAGGTAATTAGGATCAACGTAACGCAGCACCAACGTGGCGATATGGTTAGTTCTATTTACTACAGAAATAACACAACAAAGGACTCGCATTGACCAAGAAGGCCACAATTTTCCGCAATCTTGACACTAATGTGTACGACCCTACCTTGAGGCGGGACACATCTTACATCACTCTCTGATGTGGTCCAGCGCGGGACCCAGCCCCGCAGAATCTTTCGCTCCCCAACCCACCCTCACTTTTGTCAAGGAAAACGAAATTTTTTCACGGTCCTTTCATCGCTTGGTATTTTATCGTCAGCCCTCTATTTCTCCTCGCCTACTATGCTGGATTCTTTTCCGGTTGCTGGCCTAAATTATGACTCCCCAACTCACACACAACTTCCGTAAGAGTAGAAACCTTTCATATACGGCCATTCTTTTGGTTTCAACATTTGCAGAAAAAAAAACTTTTTCGTTTGAAGGGAAATCTTTCGGTTTAATTCATTTTCTGATTTGGTGAATTGTTTTTGTTCTCAAACAACCAACGATCGTTCGTTCTTACATTATGAAGAAAATATATGAAGTCCAAAGGCAACGATACTATTTTTTATTGACGCGTTAACGTGTGTAACAATCTACAATGTACTCGTATCATTATTTGTGAATATCGTCAGCCCGAACACAAGGTTTTTTCTTACGCGTGCTTATTTAGTTGTTTTATGTGCACATTAAACATTATTTTGATTTGTGTAAAACCGTAATTTTAATTTATGCCACCTGTAAACAATAAATTATTAGATTTTCATGTAGACCTCGTATTTGCTTTTTCAATATAGTAATATGTGGTTTAGGGCAGCCTAACCATAACATTAATTCATTATTATTTACTTTATACGCACCATTGGTCCTGACAGTAAGCCTATCCATTTCACGGTACTCATCCTCATTCTGATTTTATAAGGTACTCAGTCTGCCACACGAGATATTACCATTACCAGCAGACATCAAACTCATAAATCAAGCAGGCACATAATTTTTAAGGCTAGAGTAAATCATTTCTGCTTGACAAGTGTTTTTATCTATTGATGAATTTGTAAATCAGAATGACCGACAAAACTAAACTAATAAACAGTCTTTTATTATGTCAGCACCCTGCACTATGCCTTGGGTATGTTAATATGCTTGTCAGTATAATGGTTGTCAACTTAAACTTACCTTTTATGTTATTAACTTTTGTTCTAGACTGAATTACAATTATTATAAGTATTTTAAGTATGCTCTACCTAGAATAGATACCTAAGTATATAAGTATATCTGTGTATTAGAATATCTACTATTTCACACTCTCTTCGGAGCAGTGCATATCTGTACCATGTACACGATCAAAATGAATAAAGAATTATTATTGATATATAGATAAACCTACCCAAAATAGGGAGCGAAGCTTACCGTTGTGATACAGCGTTTTGTGTATCATTCAGTTAGTTGGTGGAGGCGCCGGGTCTGTTTGGGGATATCCATCCCCTTTGGAAGAGTTTAGCCCCGCACCCGTACCCGCACGGTCACCCGAAAAATGACATACCATCCTTGTTGACGGGCAATGTCAACAAAAACGCATGTCAGTTCGAGGTCATGTCTGGTTTTTATTGTGAGACGACAGTGATGGACCGATTTATATAAATGTGTAAAATATGATTCATATAGGAGGTGCTTCGCTCCCTTATTTTTATTGAGATTGGGATACGTGTTTTTGGCACCCTTTAACTGTTTTATTATTACTTTAAAATCTATGACCAAATGACGCTATCGTTTTGTTATTGCTCGATATCAGTGACCTCACCATTTCTTTTTAGCGCTTGCAATTGTCCAAATCTCACCACATTTCTTGCGTGTAGTTGTACTTTATGTGAGTCTGTATTGATTCGAGCCTGGAACTAGCCTAGCTAGAATCTGTGCATCAACATCTACAATAAGGTCCATCCAGCCTCCATTAAGTTTCTGGACATTTCACGATAAGCGTCCAATGTTCTTATCTCCCTTGCTTCGGATATGAGTTGTTCTTAACAGCAGACAAAAAGTCTTTGCTCGCTGCCGAATGTTTGGGACTGGGGAGATAGAAAGAAATAAGCTTGGCGATCTCAGATGAACCGTGAGTGAGAGTGAGAGGGGGGATATAGGACGGACGTCGCCCAGAGAGAGACGGGGAGTACGGACATTAGCGCAGCTAGAGTCCGGAATCTGGAGACCCATTGGTCATCCTAGATTACTTCTTCGGGGTTTTCATCGGTGACAGGTTATACTCTCCCTCTCGGACAGGAAATTGTGTCCACTATCCCCCTCAACCCATCCCCCCCCCCCACCCCTAGCACCGGAGTTTGGGCTGTCGTCAGTTCCGGTTTCCGGTGTAGACCGGCTGATGATGCTCGGGTCTTGGCAAGACACTCGACGATTGGTAGTCCGGAATCACAAGTCCGTGTACGTGATAAGAACATAGCAACAACAAATAGGAACAGAAGGTGAGGGGAGTCTTGGCCTGACTACCCTTGGCTATGCTTAGTTTAGAATTTAATTTGGTTTAACTAACATCCTTACAATAAATGGGTGTGGTCGAGGGGGTGATGTTGCTTTGTCTTGCGTTACATTAATGCATTAATGATATATTCGAGACGATTGTAATGATAGATGAGGGCGCTGGGAGAAAATAAGAAAATGTTTAAAGTACCACAATTTCAGAGTAGGCTATAGTTCTGTTAATATCTCCACGCACATTCGGAGTCATCATGTCAAATATTATATTTACTTATCAACTAACCAAGTGTTTCGTTTATTTCTAAATAATCATAAAACCATTTGTTAAGAGGATATAGGACCTGAGTTTACAGCAACTTCCTGTTCGCTCGGCCGACTGACACCACAGTTGTTAACAATATCGGGTAGTTGTCAAGGAAGCGGAAACATAGAGCTCTACAGTAACAATTTTCAAGAAATCATTTCTAAATAATTAAAAATAAATAAGTTGATTTTCATGTTTTTGGATTTTCTTAAAAAGTACAAAATTGATTGCATTCGTGGATTGATCCTTGCTGATAAACATGAAATATTGAAAATCTGCTACTGTATAGAGCTGTCCATGTATGCTTTATTGACAACTATGTAAAGTTTCAGTTACGTCAAATTCTTACCGGCCGAGCGTGCCAACTACCAAATGTGTCCTATTTATATATACATATATTATTCAATCACAATATTTTATACATTTTAATTATTGTGCAACGAATCGCATACCTACACCACCCGACAACTAAAAATAGTTAGTATTATTAGAAGGAACATGGATTTTATGTAAGAAAGAACCATTAATTTATTAAAACATCACGGCAAATTTGTTTATTGCTGGTGTCGTATTAAATCGATACACTTTTTGTAAGTTATAAACATTTGCGGCTTGTTATCAAATATGTGTGTTTTACATTGAGGTACTGAAGAATTAATAATGGAGTAGGCCTACACATACAAAATTAAGCCCCTGAAAGTAATTTCAGTAACTTTGTAAGAAGCTTGGTTGACTTTCTTCAATCCTTTTGCACTTCGCTTATCAATTTATGAGCGGTGAGGAAGGTTGGTAAGGGAGGTAGGGTGGATATGCGGCGGGTGGCAAGCGAGTCTTATACTTATGATATGATACCCTAAGGTATACGCGTGCACGGGCGTCAAACACCCCTCTAAGCTGTCACGGCTACAGCTACCTTAATTTAATTACCCAGACAGCAGTCTCCAAAGTTTCTCCGCCCCTCAACATTATTGCGAGACCAAAGTTTCCCAAAGGAGCCCATGCAGCCAGACCCACGCCTCAAAACTTTCGATATAAAGTCTGTTCCGAACTCTCTCCTGGGCATACACACCAAACAGAAATGCGTATAAAGCTAATCGAGGAGATGAGGAGGGAAACAAACAAACAACAAACACATGTCTGTATAGAGTTATCTCTCTATTTTAGAATCATAGCATTTAGTTTAAAACAGGGGAGTTTCTACTTGTGTACAAGGTAATAGGTGCAGATAGAGGGAGGTATAAGTATGTCGGTTAATTTTTGGTAAAATCGCCGACAGCATACGGTATGATATTAATCTTTAATCTAATAACTCTGTTGCTCTTTATCTTATGTACCCTATAGCTCCATACGAGAAGTCAGCTACCCTGGGCATTATATTCTATATCCCAAGCCCAGAAGTGGAACAAGGTGTCGAACTAAGAACCTTATGTAGTAAACTTACCTCTTGCCATTTGAGCTTCCAGGAACATACGATTCAGTATTTTATATCCTTAATTTCTTTTTTACTATTCAATGTAGGTCACTTTTTGAATAATTCCAAACATTATCCACGGTATTTATTTTCTTTGCCAAAGTATTCAGTTTTTCTGGACAATTAACTTCCTAAAATGCCCAAATTATCTCAAATGGTTTATGTATGAGGTAAGGTGTATCTCGATATAATTACGTATTTACTCAATTCTAAAGTCGTGGGCAATTTGAGTTCGAATTGAAGCCCATGAGACCTATGAAGATATTTTCTACGCCAGGTGGTGTACCCCTCCACACTTAACCCTCACCAATTATTGCCATAAGTTTAATTCCGTAAATGGTTCCAGTTAAAGATAGTTTTCGAAACACTATTATTTTCAAATACCTCAGAAATGATTGCTCGTTTTTTAAAATTTCTTACAACGCAGTTGCTAGCTTGGTAAAACGGATACACACAATGACATGTGATTACTATTCTCCAGTATGACGAGGAAATGATAGGGTAGTTAGTGATAATGATGTGTAGGGTACGAAACTCAACGTCGATTACACTTAGTGCGCGTCAGTCTGTTGGTGATGCCGCCATATTTATCTCAAACAGCAATTATCTTCTTAATGAACAA
This sequence comes from Sweltsa coloradensis, assembly GCA_024449915.1. NCBI lineage: Eukaryota > Metazoa > Arthropoda > Insecta > Plecoptera > Chloroperlidae > Sweltsa > Sweltsa coloradensis. The sequence goes on from JAMZAV010000793.1 coordinate 134,631, forward strand.
AAACATACACTATGTTATTTATTTGGTGAGCATTTTCGATAAGAAGTTGCAGCTAAAATTAATAGATAAAAAATATATAGGTTAGGTTTGTAATTACTTAATAAAGGCAATAGTCAAGTAAACGGGATGAGAACAAAATAAATTGTACTAGGAGGAGGGGAAACGTAATGAACCAGAGCTGAAATATCTCTTTCAACATTTTGTCTTATTACGACTGATGAAAAGTTCTATCGGATAACAAACTTTATGGCTGCCGGGGTGGGAGTCGCTCGAGCTCAAAACACAATATTATGTCGTTTATTTATGCTCACAATAGTTATAAAACGATGCGTAGCTTTATTTTATGATTTTAGCTTAAATACGCTTTATAGAATAAGCTATACCAGCTGGTAACTGGTACAGCAGAAAGATTATATACATGAACGTGAAAAATAACATAAAACTACATAATTCAGATACAACCATAAGAGAATCTCCAAGATAAGAACAGAAGTATAAGCAGATGTGTACATGATATGATTACTGGTCCAATTAACAATAACAATTAACAACAAATTAACAATACTCCTGACAACGAGACGTTACATTAAAACATGAAATTTGGTGTTTGATCTGGTATAAGATACCTTATAGGTGATAGTGGGAAAGTTATAATGTAGGCACATAAATAAAAGGGCGAATGAGGAAATACATTTGAAAAATAAATAAACGGAAAATAGAGTTTGTACTTGGATCCATTTTGTAGTTGTAGTGGAACGGACATTGAAAGGGAAATTGGAAGGGAGATAATGGAAGGGCATTTGGAAGGGACTATTGCAGGTGCAAGTTGAAGGGACATATTGCAGAGGATTGAAGGATTGAAGGCTTTCGCGGACCGTAATTAAAGCGAGCGTTTCCATTTGACTATGCCGGAAAAAAAGTCACTGTTTTTTTTTTTTTTGTTACAGTGTTTGAATGTCTCGCCATAACGTTCGAACGGAAGCTCGGATCGAGGTGAAATTTGGACCATCGACCAAGGTTCGTTCTCGATTGAATGCAATTAGTTTTGTGGCAAAATCGTTCAAAAAGTTAAAAAGTTACATTAAAGTTAATCGAAAGTTTTTTTTTTAACTAAACGGCGACAAAATCTGAGGTGGCCAAATCATTTAGAATGTTCGTCCGGTCACGAATATGTTAATTTTATTTTGATCCGATAAGTAGTGTAGATGGAAATTACATTATAACAAAGTACCGTTACCATGGCAACGGAAGTCGCGCAGCTTTTTTGGCTCATGATAGCGGTCGAACGGAGGTTCATATCGAGTTGAAATTTGGACCATCCGCAAGCTTTGATCTGGATTGAATGCCATCAGTTTTGTGGCCAATTCGTTCAAAAAGTTAAAAAGTTACATTAGAGTTAATCGCAAGTTTTTTTTAAACTAAACGGCGACAAAATCTGAGGTAGCCAAATCATTTAGAATGTCCGTCCGGTCACGAATATGTTAATTTTATTTTGGTCCGATAAGTAGTGGAAATTACATTTAACAAAGTAACGTTACCATGGCAACAGAAAGTCGCACGAAGCTGGAGCTTTTTTGGCTCATGATAGCGGTTGCACGAAGATTAAGATCAGGTTGAAATTTGGACCATCAACAAAATTGTATAGCACGTGTTCGCTTATCAACGCGTCCAACTGAGCGTTTTCCTAATAATAACATTAGACGGTGGGTCAGGTTAGGACTGAAGTCAGTCCTGAAGAAGCCACCGACATGGGTGGTGAAACGTTGAGCGACAACTCACTATCGACACGACGCAACAATCCAGGCAACAATCAGAACTCAGGATTATTATTATATGTTCACATTTTCGCGACAAGGGGGAAAAATTTAGTACTATTTTACCGCTGCAATGATAGAATATACTACGTGGTGGTGGTGATGATGGATGTGCGCACGAGGTTTAGCTGAGTCTGCACCAGACGGAGTATTCCTGTCGTTATGTGGACCAATACAAAAAATTAGTCCACTTAACTAAAAAAATAAATTATTAAAAAAAAAATACATTTATAAATAATATATACTCACATAATTCAAAACATAACTCAACCAGAGCATGCTGAATAATGGAGTATCATTTGGGGATGAAAATAGCTTCAGGTTTCAGAACACGTCCACGTGAAGCGGTGATTTCTGCGCAGACTTACAAGTACTTCACTAAAATCCATAGCTTCTTGAAGTATGATCTGCTCAGCATGTACATTGTAATCCGGCATTCAAGTTTTAATTCAATTGCTACAAACCCTAAGTCAATTCGGATAATTACCTAATCTAATTGCAGTAACTCATCTCGTCTATCCTAATTGTTTTGTAATATGAGGTTTCCATCTCCCTACGAGCGTCATTCAACGCATTACAGTTTCCGAATCATCAATGATGCAGGGGAAACGTATCCCGTATCCCGAATCCCGAACCTGTGATGCTTATGAAGGATTTATACAGCCCGCCTGACAGGTTGGTGCATATTTTAGTGGCCACTCCGACACTGTACTTGGGAGAGAGGCCCTCACGTTCAGTTATCACTCATTTATTGCACCACTTTCACATATTGCAGGCTTCGCCGATGGAATATTTACGCCAGTGCGTGGCATGTGAATTTGATACTTATTTCGAAAAAGTTTTAACAAAAATGTTTGATTTTCTCTTTGCCCAACTATTGGGCGCCAAATATCGCAAACGCTAATAATGTACACTAAACTTGTACATGTGTTCACCATCACTGCTATATTGCGTCTAGTATACATACATACACGGTCGTCAGCAATGTTTGTGATGGGGAACGGAGGGAATGTGTGATTGAAGAAATTGCTTGGGTGATTGAAGTATTTTATCCATGCGTGATGATTAAAGCTTGTAAAGCCCTATCTTTAATCCAGACTGTATTGAAATAATTGATCAAATGCATATTTAAATAAAGTCCACGTTTTGTTTAGTGATGGGATGAAAACATGTTAAATTCTAGTAACACAGAGTGACATACTGTAATTCTCTTCTACATCAAAATTGAACGTTGTTTTATACAAAATAATTGCAATGTAGTATTATATTTGTAACACCCGGTTCCCAGGAGCAAAAGCAGTACTTTCAAACATACCATTGATACAACATAACAACCAAGCAAACATAAAAACAAGGCAAAACAGAAGAATATTAATTATAAATTATGCATTTCGGACAAGGCAAAATGACAAGATGGTGCAATAATAGGCTCTCTAGGCAATACAGTATATAAGCATAGAGACAACTAAATATTTGAGAGAGCTAACGTCAACTACACGCAGAATATCATAAAAGTATACAAATGTGGAGAATATTGAGCTAAAAAAAGTGTCAGTAATAAAACCACACGCAAGTTTGAAAATTAATAGGCCTAAGTGGCATTGCACTATCATGAGTTCCATCCAAAGAATGGCACCGTTTTGCATAGAAACTAGCGCCTAATGTTGTCCCGCCTTCCGCCTCACCGGCGTGATGTTATATTACAAGCATGTCGTCGTCGGTCACATAATCGTCCATCTCTACGACAAAACAATGAATAACTGAGAGGGAAGCACCATACCTTACTTACGCGAACAATCCAACTGCTCGAACCACAACTCTCTCAAGTGTTTGCTTATAAGATGTGCTACGCCTTCGCACTAGTCAGTTACATTCAGGCAATATCATTTTAAACTTCCCTCTTTAAAGATCATTCAATATTAAAGCTACTCAAACAATTCATCAAACTAATAAAAAGTTTCACAGCAGCAGTTTCGATTCTTTATTGGAATTCTTTGTCAGAGGGGTGGAAAATAAAAGAGAGTGATTTAAGTTTTATTCGTTTGGAATTGAAACATGGGGGGTGACAGGTAGAAAGAATTGACAATATGGAGCCCGAATCTACACTGGCAAGTGACAGGTGTAAACATCCATGGAGAAATATACAGATAATTAATCCACCAATGCCGGACGCGTATTATTTTACAGGCGAAAATATACAATCGTGTTTTGGGGTTTATTGACCCAATCAAAATTGTTGTAACACGAATTTTATGCGTTTTGTTCCTCTGAACGATACGACGAAATGATACTAAAGTTGCAAAATGGCAGCGCAAATTACTACTACTTCTTTTTTTTTAGATGGTCCCTTTATACACGGATTATAGCAAACGAAGGAAAAACGGACTACGCATTAATAGATCTGGAATTATAGCTATTTCATGATTTAAAAAACCTCCCTTATTCATCAAGCACCCATATTCGTCAACAATAATCCTTCCCTTTTCCTCCAAAACTCTTCCATTCACTCCTATTCAACTCGTTATCATCAGTCAAACTCAAAATATATGTTCCTTCTCACAATACGTCCCTATATTCCATAAGTCCTCATTATCTTTGTCTTACTATTTATAACAAAATTCCAACTTATATAAATATAATTATTTTCACCTATCTTCCAATTCAAGCTCAAAGAATTCTTATTATCAAAATGTTATTACTCTATTAATTTTTAATTTAACGTATGTTTTTACTTTAGATTTAGTTTATTCTATCATTGAAATTTTCTCCATTACTTTCATTCTTCATTATATATTTGTATTCCATCATTTATACCAGTAATTTTATGTATCACTGCCTAAATTTGTACTTTGTATAAATCCAAAAGTATATTTAATAAAATATTGTTTTAGTGTTCTTCTAAAGAAATTATTTGACAGCAGGCAGGCAGGAATCATTTGTATATCGAATAGTACTACCACGTAAAAAGGAGAGAAATACGTACTTTTACATCGAAAACGAAGGAAATTATCATTCTTAAGCCACCAATTTCATCATCATAATAAAATGTTGTTCTCACGAAATCATTCTTCCTTCTTTGGTGTTGGATAGATGATTAGACATTAAAATGTTTTTGTCAATAACGAAAGTAAAACACAATAAAATGAGCCGATAACCGTTATTATTGTTACCCACCCTTACCCCGCATCTCACCACCCCTTGCATAGAAGTAATAAAATTTCACAGATTATTTACCAATGTGACTATTTGTACGATTTTTGCGGTTTTATCTGATGCACCCTAGTATCCATTTCTTTCATTTGAACAGAGGACATTGCAATAACCGCATTTATAGTATTTTCCTCCCCTACTAGCAGACGTAGTATTAACATACGTTTCACACTTTTCAACGTTATCCCGATAGGGTAGTCGTATCGTAGTGAACGAGTGGAGCATCACCGGGACACACTGGACACTCCTATCCTGACAATCATCACGCACTCACTTTGCACCTGATCCTTATAGTGATAGGTTTTCAGAGATTTTGTGCGCTCAAACACGTATCAGTTTTTTCCTATACACACCCACAGTTTACGGGTACGCCAATCATTTATTTTTCATCATTATTATACTACCATAACATGATAATCCATATTTACCGCCATTTTAATATTATTTTATTATTTTTGTAATGATCGACAGTTATAATTTTGTTGTCTTTGTCTAATTGGAATATAAACCGGTTTTCTTGATTAGACGAGGGAGCGAAGCGACTCAAGTCTATAATTTATCTCAAACGGCACTAGAGGTTTTTAATTTGTCTACGTGAGTGAGTGAGTGAGTGAGCTCTAGAACGGCCGAACGGCTAAACAGATTGAGCCTGAAATTTTAAACAGACGTCCAGTACAAGTATATTTAGCGTGAAAAATCCGTTACGATTTAAACTCGCAATAAATAATAAATAGAAAATAGGCTGAGAATGTCACATTTAATTTAACGACAATGTTTTAAAGTTTAAAAAAAAAATCGTTTTTGACAAATCATGTTTGCATGCAGTGATCAGGTGTATTGAATGTTGCGCGCTCAAGGTTACCCAAATTTTCGCTAGGAGATTGAGTAAACCTTGCAATCTTTACTCGTTTTTCGTACTGGCTATATGTTTTCAATAGTACTGAATATTTGTATTTCAAAACATGTTCTGTACTTTTCCAGAAATAATTAAATAATCCAGAAATAAACAAATCTATCCCGACCGTGGTATGAACCCGGGTCTCCCACACTCCGGTTATAAAAGTATAAAAGCACCAAAGACGAATATATAGACTAGGTAAACGCCAAAGTCGTTGTTAGACGAGTGAGCGAGTCATGTGTTCAGTACCCGGGAACATTTGCATTAAGTTGATTGATATAATTATAAGGTATAAATGATAGTGTTTTGAGTTTAGTTGGTATAAGGGCGCGTCAACTGTAAGGCCATAATGCGCCACTCTAGTCTATGATAGCTTAGGGAGGAAAGACCCATGTATATATGGGGAGGAAAAGGAATGTTCCATGAGTACTCAACACATGACTCGCTCACTCGTCTAACAGAATTTGGTGTTTTCCTTGTACATTATAAACGGTTACCATAGCGTGCAAATACAATTTCACACATTTTGTTTACAGTGTTATCGCAATACCTTTTGTTGGAATATGGTTATTTTACGTACACTTTAAACAATGGGCGTGTGTGGTATTGGTAGGTTCCATAAAGTTATGAATAATTTTCGAACGGGTGGGAGAGGAGAGGGGAGGGTATGCCATCAAGGGGAGACATGGAAGAAGAAACGATAATGGAGATCGAAATGAGAGATTATTCATGAGACGAGTAGCAAGCCAGGGGTTTGGAAGTGGATAATGTGTTGTAACCACATACTTACTAGGTTCAATGTGAGATGCATGCATGAGTATGTCATAGCAACAAGCTTTTGCAGAAGCCTAAACATTACCATTTTTATACAAGTCTGAATGTAACTGATTTTTTTACATTGGAGAATGGATCTACTTATTTGTAGTGAATGGTGAAAGAAAAACAAACAGTATTGCGTTGCATAGTTTGATTTGCAAGTATTAAACTCTCGAAAACCAATTCTATTTTCTAGGTATTATTTAGCAAAGCTTAGTAAGACAATATCTACAAAGTTTTGGAGATTGTTGAGGAGTTTTGTCTGTTTAGTTCTACATCATTATCCAAACCTCAACTTAAACCTCTACCTCACTCTGTGCAATGATTCTGTTATGGTATTATTAGTAACCCTTTATTCGGTCTCTACAGCCAAAGATGCTGCCTTGCGACAAAGAATAATAAACAAATACATTTAAATTTGAAATAAAATATGAATCAATAAATCTATAAACTGAATTGTACATAGGTTATTCATAAAAATATGTATTGGCCATCGCAATAGGTGCTTTTGGGTGCGGAATAAAAATACATAATATGCTATAATTATTACACTATTATGATAATGAAATTTGGCTTGGGAGCAGGATATAGCGACAGCTGAAACAACTCTGCTGCAATAACGCATTTAAATATATTTAATGATAATACACATTTGTTATGTTAATTAGCGAGTACGTCCTATTCAGGGTGTCGAAAGCTCTCACCCTACACTACCCACGACCGGCGCTTTGGATAATAATATGTTTTATGTTTGATCAACTTTGAACATGCCCAATTTCGTACTTTGAGCATGTGGATTAGACATTCCTTCCCACTTTAAGTTAGTTACTGGGGCCTAAGGACACGCCACATCTTGGTATTATCGTTTTATCTATACCCACTTGTATTTTATGAAATAGTCGAAATATTTTGGTTCTGCACAGTGTACAGGTCAATCGTGAATAATACATGAATGAAGGCATTTATTCCCAATTCGTTTTTTAATGTTGTGAAACAAAGCTAGATCAGATTAACAAATTATTAATTTAATTTAACCATATTTAACAAATTTTCTTCAAAACGTGACTGTACATTCCTACTAAGTTCGACTTGCAGTTAAATCGTTAGTTTTCCTTGATGATTCTCAACTATTACTCCCCGAGCCGAAAAGTTTGCCGGTGTGACGTCTCAAAGTCGTTAGTAGTCAGTTACAGCAGTTGCGTTTCCCCTGCGGTTACGGGGGGATGCAGACCCGCGGAGCAGTTAGTCACTGTTGGTTGCGTCTAGCTCGGCTGCTAGGGGCTGACGAAACCAAGCGACGCAGCGGTTGCGCAAACTTTTCATCTACAGAAGCACAAAGTTGATCTCGACTCGAGGACTTGTACGGGGATGTGATTATCAGAGCATCGGGGGACAAGCGAAGATAGAACATGCAATGGAATAATTAGATACTAATGTAACAAATTAATGTAATACCTCGGGGCGGCGTAAATGTGCGGTTGCGCCGAGACCGGTAAGGTACACTTTTCTAGAAGACACCTTATTATAACATCACAGAATTAATTTTATTGTTAGTAATAATTTATTTAGCAAACATAATACAACACATTATAAAATACCAAACTGACAAAAAATACCAAATTTACAAATTTATAAAATGCAAACTTATGAATAATGTTACAGCCAAATAGAATGTCTATTTTCCTTGGGTTGCTTGTGTTATTTTTTGTGTTACTTATGGGATAAGTTAGTGGGATGATGTTATATTTCGATCTGCAGATCTTGTTTGGGTTAATGAAATACACGTTTCAGTTTGTCTTGGACTTCAGAGTACAAAATGAGGCGGCTTTGCAATGGGCGTCACACTATCGTTTAGGCACCTCTATAGTAGTGTTTTAAAATGTTTATCCATTTTAATTTTTATTCGTTTAGTTAAAAGTGGATACAATGTTGTATTCCAACTCAAGATGTTCGTGATGACCAATGTTTTCAAACAGAACATTTCTTTGTAACTCTTGGGAGTATCTCCCAACCGTAAGTCTGCTCTAAAAGGCTATTGCTGCTAGTCATGTATACCATCGACCGTAAGTAAATCAATGAGTCTAAAGTTGTATACAGCCCTTGATTTACTTCTGGTCGAGGATATATACCTATTGCACCGTACAGCAAGCATTCAATTTACTATTGACGAATGACGTGCATTTGTAATTTTGAAAGTATCAAGTAAGACAATGACAATATAGCTACTCATTTTGTTACTCGAATGATGAGATACGTGAGAACTGAGCCCCAGAACAACACTTACATCTTGACGATTAGTGAAAGATTGCCTATTATTATTGCGATGTTACTCCCTCTTGATTATACCGACAAATGAAAACTGTCCCTATACATGTCCTGAGAACTCATTCATTTCGATACAACACAGTTTCTTACTGCAATAATTCTTATTGCTTCTGTCATGGAGACGTCTTTACTCGTTCGTCTCTTGTCAATGTTTTCCTTTTCCCTGACAAACTCCTGAACAAGACACTATTTCGCGTAATGAAATCTCTTCACAGTTAAGTGAACATGTGAAAATGTTCTTGGTTACTTATTTCGTCTCACTCTCGTTCAGCTCTCATCCCATGTTACAATGCTATATGAATGTCCTCTTTCATCAATCACAGTCCGTAGTGAGCTTACATTTCGAACACAACCTTGAAAATGTAGAAAATTAATGAATTACCCAATTGATTTACTAAACATGCTATACGAGCAAATATATAAAGACCTGTATTCATTAGCCCAAAATATAATTTTGTCTGGAATTCATAGCACGTATAAGTAAAATATCAGCGAATTGATGCGTTATGATTGTGTATTCAAACCAAAAAGTAGAAAATCATTATTTAATTTAATAATCATTATTAGCATCAGAAATATAATACATTTTTGTTGGAATTTTAAATCTCAAGATTTAGGCAAAACTACTGTGTCATTCACTAGTTCTTATTATTCAGGATTAAATTTTCCGCTAACACAATTCTAATAAAAAGGCCTAAAACATTCAACAACAAGAAACGAGTGTAAGTATTGTCTACCAAAATTGCAATTGGAGAAGTGGAATATCTTTTTGTTTGGTTTGGGAGAAACCGTGTTCTATACATCCAGATACTTCAAAACTACTGTACAATTTACTAGTCTTTCCGACGTCTAGAACTCGGACCCCAAAAACACATCCTACAGCAGGATGAAATCCTAGGAGCATCAATACAACAACAGCACCGACATTCGACACTGTATCTATTTGACTAATCAAAATGATGTAGACCTAACCAAACCGACTCAATCTTTTCATCAATCCTTATTCCTGTCGATCGCGTGCGGTGAGAGACCGTGTAGCAACTTCCCAACCCTGATAGTCGGCGACCTTATTAATCGCTGAGCCCGACCTTAACATTCACCGCCGTCTCTGCAATGGTTCCTCCTACGAATACACGTTAGGTAAATAAAGGAAATGAAAAATTTCGACTAGGTTTAAACATCTCGTCGATATTCGTCAAGGAGACCGCTCCGCTTGTACGTGGCCCATGTTACCTCACCGGGGGCTCCCCCGACCTTCGGACAAAGTGCCGCCAGGTGTTGCCCTGGGTAGACTCTAATGGGGTACACGATATCATGACAGTGAGATGGATCGACAACGGCCCGATGACAGCCAGATGCATGGGCGTGATTGAAGATGGGCGGGAGAATCGAAATGTTCGTGTGCGCAATTGTTGTAATTGTTGGGCGGGAATGTTGGAATGTTTTAACTTTTATCATAATTTTGCAAACGACTAGGCAGTTCTTTCGTTATTTGTACGATAAATAAGTGGTCGACTACACATATTTTCATGAATTGACGTAGGCCTAAATGGTAATCAAGAGTGCAACAAAAATATCACGTAATGATATTTTAATGAGTTGATTTATACTATTTTTGCTATTCTTTAACTATGTAACCAATGTTTATTGTATGTATATTTGTATGCATGTGTTCGCACTGTCCATACCACTGATTGCTATATTTCCTATTAAAAAATATCGATCTTTGGTTGGTCGCTCACAAATGTCGATTGCGTCGGTGCCTACAGGGTTGGCTTGGTCGCTTTGATTTAATGTTCCTCACTGAAAATCAGTTATATGACCGAGTGGGTAGACTCTAAATACGAATTTATTTTATTTATTTATATAAAGCATTCATTTTGGAGCCAAATCGCGCATACTTCGCTTCGTCATCAACACAATCAGAATCACCGTTATCGAGCTTGCTGTACATTATACGTTTTTAGTTGCATCAATGTCTTGAAATTAGCAAGAAGTAATTAATTATTAATATTCGCGAACGGGAATCATATCTGAGTAACTTCAAAACAAATAAACCACGTAAAATGTGTGGTGGTATAGCTATGAATACATTTTCAAATCCTAGCTGAACTATAGATAGAGCATTATTTTCCAAAGCAATCACCCATCTTCGAGGTTTCTGGACAAACGTCATCCCTGTCTCCCCCTGTCTTGGCATTGTGCACTCGATTACAAGTTACATCCGAGTGCATTCAACGATGAGGTATTTGTGCGTGTGTGCGTCGAACTAATGTTCTTCACATGAGCGCCATTTGTCTGACCACTCGTACGGAAACTTAATTATCGGATGGAGCGAATGAACTTGATTTCAGAACCAATCCAATCTGATCATACGATCGATTCTTGCAGCCTTCCAGTCTTGCTACAATTGGTTTGGATAGGGGCGAACTAAGAGCACATTCTATTTCTTGTGGTGACGTTGGTTCTTGTTACACCAGACTGTATATTATTGTCTAAAAACAGTTGTCTTAAGATTAAAGAAACTCATGTCTTGTGGAAAAGAGTAGAATGTATGCTAGTTTTCTTTGGCTGGCTTACCTGTGAGATATAACAGTAACAAAATTTTCAAACGTGTGTGTGTGTATTTAATTTGATTTATTTATTGAACATCTATCCTATTCAGTTTTAAAAAAAAATGATTTACAAAGGGGGACAAGGAATTGTCTGGAACGGATGTCAGACTGAGTCGATTTGGTATCTTTACACATAAATTTGCCTTAGTATTTGCATTAGATATAGAAGCTATAAAGCAACAATGATAACTGTCGTCATCATAATCACAGTGTGTAGATTGCCTGGCAATACGCATTGCAACATTTTTAATTCAATGAAACATTTGATCTGTTTTTATATTTCTGGCTAGGGATACGATGCCGGAGGTTAGGGGGTCTTAATGTCTTCGTGATTCTTTTTTTATGGCTCACTCGTTCCGCCTCATTTTTACGCGCTTCACTGACAATTCTTTCACAAAGTTTTTTCTTCTTCATTTGCATTGCGCTATCTCGATTCCTTGAAATGTTTCAATTTCCCCTTCGTCTCCCCATCAAGGTAATTACCAAGGCGTCCGGAAATTAACAAGTAAAAATTCTTATTCTCTTTCTCGCTCAAAATAATTCAGTCCTTCTCTTTTCCCTTTTCGATCGTCATTTTAACTGATGTTTAAAAAGTTTTACGATACAAGAGCAAACAAAAAATACTCCCTTCCCTATCCATCGAGCAAACGAGAAAAGCGATTAGTTTACTTGATGAAAAAGGATTTCTGCAAGGGTCTACTTTGGGTCCACACTACATCGATTTTTTTTTATCTTGAAGGTAAGTAATAGGAGTCGTCTGAATGCAAGATACAAATTAAAGACAACTTTCAGTAGTTAATATGACATCATCATAATCAAGCTCAAGCTTCAGTACTTAGTGGTCTTTGAGTATTTTGACCATACTTGGCAGTCTTTGATCTGCCATCTACGCACGTTACAATTCATGCTTCAATTCAAACAAAACGTGAATGAACACACGTAAAGAAAACAACGACACACATTAATTATTAGTCAAATTAATAGGATGTTTACTCCATTGTTGCAGTTTTATATTTAGTGACAAGGGTAGAATGGAATATAAAATCCATATCGTTAGCGAGAGCGTAAAAGGATTCAATAAATTTGTCGAATATTTACTAGGAAAACGCTCAGTTGGACGCGTTGTTGAGCGAGCACCGGTACGTGCAACACGACCCGAGTACGACATTCCCATAATGTTACATACCAATAAGTCTTTAAGGTAAAGCCGATTTAGCTGAAAATTTGTAAAATAGGAGAGAATGGAATCTAGAGGACCTTGACATTATTTCTTTGGGAAAACTATTTTAACTCTTGATTACTTCTAGGTGGCAGTACATAGTGACCAGAATTCTTGTGCGACTTTTCGTTGTCATGGTAACGTTACTTTTGTTAAAATGTAATTTCTATCTACACTACTTATCGGATCAAAATAAAATTAACATATTCGTGACCGAACGGACATTCTAAATGATTTAACTACCTTTAGATTTTGTCGCCGTTTAGTTTTTTTTTTTTAAACTTTAGATTAACTTTAATGTAACTTTATAACTTTTTGAACGATTTTGCCACAAAACTAATGGCATTCAATCGAGAACGAAACTTGCGGATGGTCAAAATTTTAACTCGATCAGAGCCTCCGTTCGACCGCTATCATGAGCCAAAAAAGCTGTGCGACTTTCTGTTGCCATGGTAACGGGACTTTGTTATAATGTAATTTCCATCTACACTACTTATCGGATCAAAATAAAAAATAACATATTCGTGATCGGACGGACATTCTAAATGATTTGGCCACCTCAGATTTTGTCGCCGTTTAGTTTGAAAAAAAAACTTTCGATTAACTTTAATGTAACTTTTAAACTTTTTGAACGATTTTGCCACAAAACTATACAGCAACCCGCCTAGGTGGTATGTACATGTGTGCAAAATTTCAGGTCGATCAGAGAAACGGTGCGACCTGTATCGAAGCAGTAACAGAAAAAAAAAAAAAAAAAAACAGACATTCGAGCCATAAGAGTCAAGTGGAGACGCTCAATACGCTCGCTCAATAAGCATTTCTCAATTTCATTAGTCGGGAACCACTCCTGTAGGTGTAATAGATGTTATGTAAATCAATCCAAAAATAAAAAAATCCAATAAAAAATATAATGTATGAAAACAAAGCGTCAACTCATACTATTTCGATACAAAAACACATTAGAACTTAATTACTAGGGCCTAAGTAAACTATTAGGCAAATATTATTATGGACCCAGATACAAAATTTACAAACAGTAGAACGTGTTTATGTTAATGGAAAGGTGAACCCTAAATGAACAACATCAATGATGATGATTATGATGATGTAAATTTATTGGAAAGTAAATACTTTTTTATTATAACCATTTTGTCAGTGTCATCATATGCCCATAAAATGTGAGTTCTCTTTGTAATCAAACATGTCGTTAATATCAACAGAACGAAGTCTTCGTTCAGTGTTTTGCATAGCTCAGCTGACTGCCTCGAGTTTTGTAGTTATGTGACATCGGCGACAGAGGAGAAAAATCGAAATAATAAAAACTAGAAAGAGATTAGAAAGAAAACACAGTTTTGAAAAGTGTCATTAGCGGACTATCTACACGTTGTTAGGGAAATGAAAGAATGGTTGCCTCGTTGATGAATGTCTGGGTGATGAGGGAGGGGGAGGGGAAGGGTAGACACTTCCAAGAAGTCATGAGGGCTGAATGCTTCCAGCTGATAAAAAAGAAATTAACGAAAAAGAATAAGAATGAAAAACGAAGTTTCTGGTTCTGACAGATTCCAAATCGCACGCACAGACTCAGATGAGGAGTTGGAGGGAAGGAAGGCATAAATCCTGTTCGCTCTTCTTATGACAGAGCTTACTAATTACGTCAGCAGTGCTCGAATTCTCCCTCTAAGCCCCCCCTCCCCCTCCATCCCTCTGTAGCCCGCTACCTCATTCTGAGATGGGGCTTCTATGTCATTACACCCGCATCTCATTTCCTATGAAAAAAATATCCAATTGGCAGCCAAAAATAATTTCTTTCCTAATCTCTAGATCCCTGCTCTCTATTTTTAAATTTCCTAAAAGTTGAGATGAATTATGGTGGTATAACAACGACTGTTCAACCAGATCCCCTGCCAGGATCAGGTCTATCTAAGGCAGCCAATTCAGTAATCCCACTGAGCTATTAGCCAGTAAAAATGTGATAAGTTAGGAAAATTCTTCGAATGAACTTTCTTTGCCATAGAACAAAAGTCAATTTATTCCGTTATTCTTCGTTTTTGAGCGTTTATGCCCATATTTGGTTTATTTATACGCCATTTGATTTGTTTTGGAAGGCAATTATTATTACATCATTTGAATTTAGTCTAAATAAGGCATTATAACAGACGTTTTTAAACTTTTAATGAACTATACAAATGTGACTTTGAACAGGTTTAGACATGGTTCACGTCAATAATATACTACATTATACAATGGGAAACTAAAAATGTTTGTTTCATGATGCACTTTTAGCTTTTAATGAACTATAGATATCTGAGTTTGAAATGGCTTATGCCTGTGTCTAATTATAATAATAATATTATGAGAAACACAAACAACGTATCCAAAATTATAAGAAATACGTGGAATAACACAAAACTGCCATTTTGCATATCTCTACTTATTGGTTATCATAATATATGCATCTCTGCCACCAATACCTCAAACTAATTTTATGGTTAGGCCTTTGCGAGTTGGTCTTGTGTTGTTTTAGTTCAACGGCAACAGGATAATATTTTCTACCTGTTTAATGATGTTATAACAACTAGTTTGCTAAATTTAGTTTCCTCTCCACACAGTTTCAGTAATAGCTTGTGTATTTGATGGTATTATATGGTGCTGCTAGCTATGAGAAATGTAACCTTGGCGAGATAAAATATCTCGCCCAAGCTCAGAACTACCCGGCACCTCCACCAAAAGCAAACTAATTTTATTTTATTACAAAATTGGCAAAAATAAATAATTGTTGGAAAATTTTATTATGGAAAAAGTGAAAATTCGAGACCCGGCACCTCCACCAATTGCATATTCCGCATTCTGGTTTATAGGACATGCGCACCATTAAACGAATCAAATAAATAAATAATTACAAATAAATAAACACATAAAATCTATGTTAATTATATTATTTTACCACTATTTGCGAATTTTATTACGAAAAATGTGAAATTCGAGACCCGGCACCTCCACCAATTGCATATTCCGCATTCTGGTTTATAAGACATGCGCACCATTGAACAAATCAAAATAAATAAATACATAAAATCTATGTAAATCATATTATTGTACACCATTTACGATATTCACATAATCTCCTCGGTTTGGATATAAGTTTTATGAAAATGACAGCGACAGCGAGACGGGATGGGTCGTTAGAGGCGAGCTAAAATCGTGTTTAAATATGAACAATTCGCCAAATGGATATGATATAAATCGTGTAAGCTCTCCTAACTTCAAAATGTCAACATACAGTTGGTTTGACACTTTCATTTTAAAACTCCTGCTTAAATCCTTCCAAATACTTACTGTCAGCATTACGCAAACGAATGCAAACCGCCAACGCATGGTACAAGAGTGTTATAAAGAGTTGCTCTATAAGGTGTTATAGTTAAGCCACTAAATCTCTTACACCATCGGCTCCAGGTAAAGAACTCGGTTATCTTGTAGCTTGTAATCAAGGGGTGAGTGCGCGTGTGCGTGAGCTATGGCCTCTTCTCCGCAGTCATGACATTGACGAACTGCTACTCTCACTTGCTTCAATTCGCATTTTTGTCGGAGTGCTCCATGCCCCGGCTCTGATATTCACCCCGCCCTGGAGATAATTAAAAGAGCTGGGGAACACTGAGAACAGATATATCACGGCGGGAACTCATCGGGGTGCGATCCAGAGATGGATGAGTGTAGGCTGGATGGACGGGAACAACGGCGGCTAATGCAGGAGCTCAAGGAATGCACCTCGTATTTTCTATCTGCTTCTGGAAAAGTTCGTGTTTGTGTCTGGGAACTCCATTCATGATCATAATATTTTAGGCGCGTTGATTTGACTGATTACTTTTAGCACTTCTATTATCCTCACCCCATGCGTGTTTTGGGATTTCTACAGAAGTTTCATTTACAACATAACTGGTCCTCAAAGTTTGTCCTGTCTGTGTGGTATATCTAGCGGTGTGTGTGTTGCTTAATGATGACGTAATGCTAATCGAGACTGTCCTGTTTGATAAGGATGAAAGTAAGATACAAGCATCAATGCTCTGTACAGGATTAGAACCCACGACACTTTGTTGTCTATGTTTGAACCACAACGGGCAAATTATTATATTTAATATAATATATTATAATATAATATAATATAATATATTATAATATAACATACTATAATTTAATATAATATAAATATAATATAAATTATAACTAATTAGGAAATGAATTCAATTGATGTTTTTAGAGTTTGTTTGGTAAAATTTGTCAGTACCATTAACAATACCAATACCAATACCAATACCAATACCAATACCAATACCAATACCAATACCAATACCAACAAATATAATATATTAATAACATTGACCAGAAAACCGAGTGGTGGCGAAATTATATAAGTGATAGTGGGTAGAATTTAAACTCTGCCCCCAAGAAAGAGCTTGCTGTATACACGTCGTCTTGAAGGAACCTAAATTTAAGTAGTCCTAGCTTAAAACAAATAAAAATGATTTCGCTGCGACGCTATCATGGGACACAAGAATAAGGTACTTATTTTTTTAACAAGCCCTCTGCAATGAGCTGAGCGCCATTTCCACTCCCCGGCCATCCCGTGTTGCCATCTTTCAGAACTGACTGACAGTTTCATTTTCGGGGCAATTTGTTTCTCGCGCAAGCACTTCGCGTGTTCGCTCTTTCTCTCTTGGGGGAGCGAAGCTTAGCCGACACAGAAGACGTCACGTAAACTCAGCTACGCCAAGGAAATTGCAAAAATGTATTATGAAGATCTATGATCTATGAATTTTGAATTTAGTTTTCCTATTTATTTATGAAATATATTTGACTTTATTCTGTGGATCAAAGCCCCACTCACATTCTTGGTACAACGCTGTAAGGTGGCCGAACAAGAATTCTTGTTACTGATACATCAAATTATTGTGATTATTTATAATATATTTGGGTGAAAATACATGAAGAGTTATTTGTTGAAAATTTTAGAATATATTTATAGAGCAATGGCTCGCAAGCCCCAAATAAAGATTACCTTAAAGCAAGAGATACATTCAAGCAACTGCTTATTGTAATGAAGTTACAGGCGATGCGCGGTGCTTATCACGTTTTGTTGTTCATCTAGCAGTCTTGATAATCAAACAACCACTAAATTCAAAGTATTCTAACTTGTAGGAGGATGAGCTTTGTACAGGAGGGATGATGGACGTGTATAGCCCTCTACAATTATACAAACTTGCTCTGACTTTTCATGAGAAGGGTTGAGCCATGGACAATGCGTATGCCTTAGCTTTGGGAATCATAGAATGCATTGTCTTTATGTAACCTTAACAATTTATAAAGAACTCAATAAATATATTTTTATTAAATTCCAAGTATTTTAAAAATAATCAAAATTTTGCATTCAATTTAAGGAAATAGATTTGTATGGAATTATTCCATACGCATAATACTCCCAAGCTATTTTTGTATTCTCTCCGTTTCAGCTTAATTTTCCGTAGGATCGATTCCATTTTTATTTTTCATCGTAACGAATCTTTTATGAAACACATATTTTGTAATTGTTATTTTCTTTATTCTTCTTCGTTTGCAGTTTTTAATAAATGTGATCTTGTAACTCAATGCTATTCAGTTAAGTTAAAAACTAAATATCGGTTGCATGTTTGTGCACAGCATTGTTTATCTATTTTGTAAAAATAATTATTTCAAAACTGTTTGTCAACATTGGGTTTATTATGTGTACGTATAGTCCTCTGTAGACAAACTTTAATAACTGAAAAAAATTGACATTTAAAGTAAGCAAAACATTAACCCGAGTTTGTTCTATGGATCTGGTAACTCAAGTGGTTACCAGAAGGTCAACTCTGGTAATCGATTGTGCTCATTTATTTTTATAATATGATTAGAATCAATTTAATAAAGTTATCGACATTATTTATCACACCGAATGAGTATGATTGTCATTTGTTTTTACTGAATAACCTTGACTTAGAAAACAAGAGATGACTCACAAATCAAAACGCATTTAAAACAAACAAAAAACAGATTCAACCTAAACTAAGCAAATTGGTGCTATGTCATGGCTATCTATGTGAGCTGTAAACGAGATAAAGTGGTAAAGTGATAGATGGCACGTGCAAGCCTCGGATGGAATTAACTCGTATAGCGCCACGTGACGACACAGTTCATTCACGCATGGACAGTCACAACTATCTTTCTAGTTACCCACATGAAGATAGTCCGACTAGTTCTACGCACTCTCTTCCTTCTACGTAACGGACAAATATCAACATGAATGTACGTAATTTTCTTTTAGATTGATCAGGCTATGTACTGTAAAGTGGAAACTCGAATCAGTTTCATAGAGAAAATATGTTTCGTTCAAACTTCAGTATAGTAGTGATTCGTGATTTCAGCTTAATTCTATACATATATATTTCACATTTCAGGAAAAAATAAAGCATTGTAAACAAATAAATAATTTGAACTGCAATTGTTGTCTCACATCTAATGTCATTAAATATGATGTATGGTGAAAATATAGGCTACACACGCTACAACAAGCTCAAGAAAACAAAATAATATTTAAAAAAAAAAAATTCAATAGCTGAGCGGAAGTTTGAGGGTTTGGATATATTTGAAATAAATACAAAATTTAAAAACGTAAAATGACAAGTGTGAAAGTAGACGTAGACGCGTTGACTTCTTTAGAAATAGGACAAATATTGACATAATTTGCCAAGATTGGATTAATGAGACTCAATGTCAAAACATTTAAATTCTGTTATTCCATACCCGAGCAAGATACTTTGTATCCGTCATAAAATATATAATTATTTAGCGATGAAAATTAGAAAATTCATGTGATTTAAGTATGCAAACGTAAAACAAATTATTATCATAAGATTCCCACAAAAAATACACTTACTGTCCAAACAAATGTCAGCTTTATAATCTTTAGAATTATCATCAGTGCCAATCCAATCACCATGCCATCACGGGCTACAAAGTGAAGTACACTTGAGACATGCACCCCCACCCCGAATCCCAACACCCGAGTGACACGATCGTGCGTTTCCGGAAGTCTCGTGATTCCCGAGACTTAAGTCACGACGAGGATAACGCGTCAAGGTCGTCTACGACATTTCCGTTAGCGCATGCGCAAAGTCCAGCTCTCACAACCATCTTAGAACAGTATTATAAACATAACGCCACTTGGTTATATGATTTCTATTTTCAAGTCTTCCTGATAAAATTGTAATTCTGCACATACAATACCTATAGGGAGGCCACTACCAACTGAGTAGGAATATTAAATATTAACGCACTGCTAACGGTGAGAAATGAGTCGTTTGATACTTCGTGAACTAGTATGTTATTCAAAATGGTGGTTTTATCATATCTGCCAGCTTTATATTCACGGAAAACATATTTCATGGTATTTTAGACAAACAAAAAACAAGTTTTGCTGGGAATAAACCCGAGACCTCCGCTGTTCGGGCGTATGCTCTAACGCTACCCCTGGCCGTCATCAGAGTTGGACTGAGACGTACTGTTTATTAAGGTAATGCCCTCATATCTGTATCTCTTATTTATTGGATATAGTGAGCTAATTTCGACGAGCTTCATTTTCAGTTCAAGCATTCGATTCCTCTAACTTCAGTTTGTAAACTAGTAGCATGCTCTTAGTCACTTCTCTCAATATACATAAAACATGATTTGATAATGCAATAAAACTTTTTTATTTTTTAGGTATGATGTGGATCGTCAGTGAGTGCACTCGCGACTGCTAGTAGGCGATGATAACTCGACCCTGTTTACTCCTACCCGAGTTCTCGTAATGAACCAAATTCAATGGCCAAGCTATTTTTTTTTATGATTTTGAGTTTAAAATTTTTACTTTTTTTACCACGAAAATGGTTGACTTGGTGCTCGTCAACGGGCGAAATGATTTTTCTTCTTTTCAATGCGAAACTAGGGAGAAAGAATGAAATGCTTGGCTCAACTTTTATATTTCACAGCATTCACAGCATAAGACTTTTGAAGGAGAGCTTGGCTGCCGTTTTTACAAATTTTGTATTTGGGGGGGGGGGGGGGGATAAAGTTTACATAAAGTTCTGGTGTTAATAAAATTATCATTAAACTCTAGCATATTATGGAAGATAAGTAAAGTGATTAGGTACTTATATTTTGCTTCATAGTTCAGCAAGTCATGAACACAAAATTACATATTTTACATTTTATTTTGGACTTATTATGTACATTTTATTATATTGTACATTGAACAAAATTGCACGATATAACACTAATAAACAGAAGCAATTTTCACTGTGTCCTTGTAGATATATTGTATAAAATACCAACCTTACGCTGATTAAAATATGTATGCTTGTGTAGATCCTTTCATCAGATTCGTCATCAGCATTCTGTTGTTTTAAACATTCGAGCAAAATCTAGGCGATTTGCCAATCGTATATCATCACATTTAGTGCCAGTAAATGCACGGTACATACTCAAGTGTAAAGCATAATATATCAATAATAATTTTAATTTATTTAACAATAAATTATAAATATTTCAGTCAAATCAATACTTCTTCAATCCACCATTTTTTCCGAGGGGTGCTCTGACTAAAAATAATAAACTATCTTGATGATTCTCTGCTCGAACTTTTGTAAACACACTAAAACGTTGAGTTAAATCTAACTTCAAACATCCTGTGCGAATATAGGCCATACATATTTTTATATGTTTTTCCAGTGATTTTATAGAACACTTTGTAGAAATTAACTCGACTGTACGGCTGTACCTATCCCTATATAATAGTTTTCGGTGTTATGATTTTACTCTGTTTTGAAAGCAGTTGTAGGGACATTTGCTTATTTTCAATGAACCACCCATCGCTATTATTACAGTGTTAATAAAATATTATCCACGCAAAGAGAAATCTAATCTTAAGTGTTCTACTATCAACGTTGAAGACAAAACTTGGGAAGTATTAAAACCCCCTGCAGAGTTGATTTGTTAACTAAAAATTGTTACTCTTAAATCAATCTAAAAACAAAAATCTCTCAACGTTTACCAAATTCGTGTTTGTTCAAAGTCAAATTTGTGTATTTCCCCCTAAAGGCCTATACCAATATCACAATGTTATCAAGTTGAATGTGTTTGCACCATGGAGCTAATGTTATTGAAGGAACAGGACCTGCCAAAACCATCTGTGCCCCACCCCGCCCCCCCGCCGCCCCCCGCCACCCCCAGCGTAGCCCGGCCGTCCCAGCTCTACTTGGTACAGCGAGCGACGCTCAGCGCCCTTGTTCCTAGCGCTCATTCACAGCAGGCCGGGAAGCCATTGCACTGTCACATGGAGCTAGGCAGACACTAAAACACTAACGCCTTGACAGTTTTACCGATAGACGAAGACGGCACACTACCAAATAGGTTGTTTGCAAACGTAAACGTTTATAGAATGTAATTTTATGCAAACGTGAAAGTATATATTTAGAATAATATAGAGCTTTTGTGCACTTGCTTTAAAAACGTTCAAAGTAAATAGCATAAATATGAGATTGAGGACTGGAGTTTGCATTACATGAATTACAGTAATCCAATATTTATTTCTACAGCTGATAGTAAAATTATTTCGGAATGACTTGGCACTTATGCGAACACGGTCAGATAATTACCGGTACACACGGACATACAGAATTTGTCATGCTGACTTAATTATTGGTTTTTTAAATCATATGTGTACAGACAGAATTAAAGCTAGCCAGCCACAGGGAAGTTTCAAAATAGCAAAATGGATCTGGTTTTAATTAGTTAAGTCTGATTGAATTGAAATTCGTGTAGAAGTGGAGCATAAAATTGTATGTATATTTATCTGTGTGTTACAGGTTGGTAGAAACAGACAAAAAGTTCATTGTTTGCATTCACGAAGCATTTTTCATGAAAACGAAACGAATAATCCTGACATAGTGCAGACAAAATGGAGTGCTGTATGTCTCATACTATGCTTAAAATGTTGTATACCATGGAGACCAAAATGGCATTTAAAAGTGTAACACAACCAGTGTTATGACTAGATATTTTTTTTTCTATATTCTCCAAAAATAAAGATAAAGATAATTCTCCAAAAAGTTATCTAGATAAGATAAAAGATAAAGTGTAGAAAATTATCTAGATAAAAGATAAGAGATAAAAATAATTATCTAGATAAATTTGTTTAGATAAAAGATAATAATTATTGAGATTGACGTGTTTTTTATATTTATTATTTTTTCCCCAACAAAATTTTTCTTGTCAATCGTAATATTGTCAGACCTGACAAGTTAACATTAACCGGGAACGCACATTACAACAGCTAGTACAAGTATTTTTTCGTTAAAATGTAATTTATTATATTTTTTTTCAACATTATGGTTTATTATTTTATCTAAAAGATGTTATTTAAAAGCTTAAAAAGTTTAGATAAGATAAACTTTATTTTATCTAGATAATAGTACAAGTTAATAACAAAAACTTATCTAGATAAGATAATAGATAACGGATTTTATCTAGATGGATTATCTAGAAAATTTTATCTAATAAGCCACAAAACTGAGCACAACTCCAAGACAACGCACGCATTGGTGCATTGCAGCACTTCGAAATGGTCACCCGACCGACATCCAACGCTTCAAAATGTCCACAACACAACGAGAAACAAATGACAACGTGACCTATGAGCTTGGCAAGGGTGTGTTGCTGTGTCCAAAGAGTTATTCCATTGTCTCCGAGATAAGGCGAGTTGTGTTGCATTGTGGGAGGCTATTAGCGGATACGTGGTTGCACGTACCCGCAGCACGGGGCGATAAAGACAGGACAATGTAGGCGAGTTTCCTATAGATAAGCTGGATTGTAATATCGCACGGTCCTTCAGGACCTGTGTCCTGAATACGTGCCGTGGCGGGATAATGATCGGCCTGAGTCAGGACTTACAGGACACACACAACACACCCGTACGAGACCGCAAGTGTGCCCGAGCATGGAAATGTTCCTACATCATGCAACAGCAGAAATCATTACTGGCATTATGAAATATACACCTTAGCAAATTCATAGTTCATGCGAACCGCTGGAGATTGATCATGATAACTGCAGTGCTGATTTTTTTAAACCACTATTTTATGAAAATGAATTATTGAAAACAGTTAAATAATTAATTAAAAATATATTATGAATTAATTTAACCCTTAAAGCAGCTGAAGATCTCGCGAAAGATAGCAAAACATATCGCTAAGTCGCTCACCTTACACCGTCCACGATATAAAACGGTTTGGTATTTGTTACAAATTTGGTTATTTGTAAGAAATTAAATATAATATGCCAAAATCGAATGACCACGATATTTCCAAAGATTTTGATTTGTCTGCGCGTTTTTTTTTTAGTAAGACGTTGGTATATCCTGCCACCGTAATGTTATTTCCTATTTTTAAAATAACGAGGTATTGTAGTACGTGAAACTACTATACACTATACTTGTAAAAGATGTGAACCAACCACCTTGCAGGAACTTTGATCGGACATGGCAGAATGAGGGACCGAGCGGAGTACTTAGCAGCCTTCCCACGCATGCCCATTTAAAATTGATGTAATTCCATAGGCCTTCATGCATTAATGATATTTTTTTCGTATAAGTTAATTATTTTGCATTATAATGTTTGTTAAAACAAAACAAAAGTTTCGTAGAACTGCCTCGATTAATTTCAATGAATACGTAAATTACACATTTTTTTTGCACACGGGATACTAAAATAACCACGGAACTCGATCGTTCCTCTGCCACGTGTCTCAAAGTTCCCGGAAGTGAACCAGCGATCCACGTGTGAATATTTCGAACTCATACACCCCCCAAAAAATTCCCTTGTAAAAACGCTCGTCATGCAGCCTCGCCGGGCTTTCTACATAAGCGCGCCGGAATCCTCATAAACTTCCCAAGCCCAGATCCCCTGCCTGGGACACAGCACACACACCCCTGGGCACGGGCCTACGTTCTTATGTAAGATCTCTAAAAGCCTCCATGATTATTTATGGGGATGATGTGAGCTTTTTAGATATCCTCGGCGAAAATACTCACGAGCTCATAGAGGGTAGTGAACTTAAAAAATAAAAACCCCCTACAGACAAAAAGAACAATGAACAGTCGAGTGCGTTATTGTACGCGAGATGGGGAAATTTGTGCTTCGTCACTATGAGACGGGGAACACTTATTCTTTCACGAGTATTGACATAGAAAGGTATTGATCAACTGATATTAGGATGACTCATCAGTGGTTTACATCGAGGGCAAAGAGCTTTCCGCGTGTTGGTCTTTTTAATTTCTTTCGATCTCAGATATTTTATTGGGGGGTGTTTTCAAACAAAATTTTATACAAAAGTAGCAGATGGAAGTTTTAGAACTATGTTTTAGTGCAAGAATAAAGTGACTTTCAAGTTAAACATAGTTCCAATTATCCAGGACCACACTACGTGAAGCATATATACAACACTCAAGCAAACAGAACAGCTAGTAGACACCTCCGCTCTCGAAAAATGCAGAATTGCGGGGCTGTGACTTGTGAGGTCATTTTCTATTTGTGGTCGAAACTCGAACCGTCGACGGTCAGGGGAGGGGGCGGGGGATTTGAGAGTTACTTTTTGAAGACGCCCGCTGAAAACCTGTTTTTGTAATTGAGTGATCTAAATAAAATTAATATTTATTTAATTATATCAATCCTACATTGTCACAATGGGCAATGACCAGCAGTGGCTGCTTCGTCGTCAATGTACTATTATCGCTATGGTTCGGATAAAATATAGAAAGGCCAAGGGAACTGTCCTTGGTTTCAAATATATCTTGCACCTATTAAGTAACTTGTAATATTCAATTTAATAAACATCGCAATTAAAATAAACTATAAAAAATAAAATCGGTGGATTCTATGCATGTTCAAAGTTCCTAGGTTTTGACTTCCCGCGCAAAGACTTAAGTACGCGCTTTTTTGGTTGTGACGTCATCGTGAGGTGAGGAGGGGAAGCTGATTGGCAGAACTGTCAGCTCGCCGCCTCGGCAAACCTTACGATGACGTCACGCCCACCTGCAATGGCGCATGGCCGTTTTCCGGCGCGAAGCGCGGTTCAAATTTTTCCTCGCTCACAGTTAGCGCTAATAAAAGCCGGACGCATAAAAAATGTTACTGTTAGATATTTGAGGTTATTAGTAGGGACATATTCAAATTTGGTAATGAAGGACAGTTCCCTAAACTTCCTACTAAGCCTAATAGTGGAAAATAAATAAGAAACATAATAAAATAAACATGGCATCACTGGCTACGCCATTACCTATAAAGAATTTCCCTACTTTTACAATAAATAAAATATTGCAATTTTAAACGATCGAGCCCCCATGCACCCAGTCATCATCTAACCCAGTCACGTGACAACCCTCCCTCCGCCCCCTAGTCCTAAGATATCACTGAAATCTCCTTCTGGCGGTGTTTTAGAAATTCCGAGTGCGTCTGCAGCTACCCCGGGAGAAATGCACGTAGCTGTTTCAATGCGCCGCAAGTAGTTGACCTAAATATGCAATGCGATCGACGCCGTAACCGCTGCAATATTCACATTCCACACTATCTTGCGAGTTAAAAATACATCACAATAGCGTCTGACACGTACACTAGCTTGCGTTGTTGTTGTTATTGACTTGCTAATGTAAACACATACACTTCTTTTCAAACAAACACAAAAAAACACTCCGCTTTGTCCAATGCATAAATAAACACGTGTTTTCTTTTATTTGGGACACATTTCGGTATATTTTATTCATGTTGTTTGTCGTTCTCTCACCAATTCATTGTATATTTTCCAAACATTGTTTTTCCTGAGGACGTGTGTAAGAGTTATTGTATTTGCGCGAACGAATAATGAAAATTACGGTTGGAATTGTCGAGGTATATAATAATAAAATTGGAAGATACAAGAAAAAGTGTGAATACAGCAGTGTATTGTCAAGGATTACTCTGTATACCCTATTACTTCTTCTGAACTGTACTGTACATTGCCCAGAAAATGCTTCACATAAAAATTACGAAAGCATTTTTTTATTTGAAATCATTATAAAAAAATTTCCATCATATTAAATATAATAATTGTTTATGCAATTGAATTCGCTTTTGATTTTGTAAAAGCTTAGTTTGTGGCCCATGCAAAAACAAACCGATGCAATAACTTTGGTATAGTTTTCATTTTGAAAACCAGAGGCTCAAACATGTAATCAAACTCAATTGAGTTTTTGTCATAATTAACCGGCTAGTCTAGTGAAACTTACCAACTTAACTCTTTACAGTTAAGTGATTTCCATATTTACCACCACTTCAAAATCTACACAATTAAATATGCCAGTTCTGAGTTTTTCATACTTTTAACCCGGTCAAAAAGCTGCTTTGTTTTGTTCTTAATTGGTAGAATTTTTCCTTACTAAATTCTAATAAATAGAACGATTTTTGTAATGGTTCAAAAATCGAATTGTGTATAAAAAAAAACACGCACAAATTCCGGGATATTCCAGATATTTTGTTTGCCTCTAGGCGGTAGTAGATTCAATTTAAACATGTAAAACGAAATAGGAAAAATGAAAAACTGTAAAAAAAATTAGACTAATTTTGAAAATAGACTCAGATTTTTTTTAACTTTGATATCAATTTGGAATTCAAAATCAGCATAAAATTCCTTCAAGATCAAGGAAAAAAAATTAAAAAAAATAAAAAAAAATCTTAAAAAAATTCACGAATTTTAAATTGTTAAGGTAGAAAGCCAAATTTTGAGTCCCAATATTTTGCCTTATAAAGGGTCTCGCACGTTATAAGATGCGCAAAATATTTAAAACAAGGGGTAAAGACTACTAGGACTAGGAGAAATATCGAAACGTATAGTTTAGGGAACAAACCCATTACTGCAGATAGTTTGAAGTTCATGAAATAAAGATTATTGTGGGATATACACTGTATCATTATCACGTGATTCTTCAACACTAAAACATTCACAAATTCTAGTTTTCATTCTTACGTTGTTTGTATTATACACCGAGTAACAATGTTAAATTTATTTTTGAAAAGCAAACCCATGACTCGCCTCTTTTGGCAGACAGCCATAGGCCGCACATTTTTTGCAAGCTTAGAGAGTAGTTGTCAAAAGAGTATAGGTACTGGCGAAGACAGGCGCTCGATGTCAGCGCTACTCAAGTCTACGGGCAACAAAACACCAAACCAAAAAAACAAAAACAGGAATTTGAAATTAAATGGTAAAAAGAGGTGGCTGGTGGGTATACAAGGGTGGCGAAGACAAA
Source organism: Sweltsa coloradensis (assembly GCA_024449915.1). Taxonomy (NCBI): domain Eukaryota; kingdom Metazoa; phylum Arthropoda; class Insecta; order Plecoptera; family Chloroperlidae; genus Sweltsa; species Sweltsa coloradensis. The sequence continues at coordinate 162,910 of JAMZAV010000793.1, forward strand.
TGGGAACCCTTGCATATGTAAAACAAAGCTCCCTGCGCAGGCATTTGTCACTGTCAGCCGGCAAGTGGCTGTCGCTAAGCAACCCCCAGATCACAATAGCCCTATCAGCTGGACCATAAAGTGAACATGGGGTAACTCTCAAGTTTCCGTGATGAGTTCCTGTCCGCACATCCCGATTGCAAAGTAGGGACCTGGGAAGAAGATACGCTCAAATCCCGATGAGGTCGTTCATCATTCAGATTCGGGAAGTTCTCTGGAGTCGGGTTTACGATTCTTAGGGTGGTCCTCCATGTTTACCATGAGGGCACAGTGTGTTCAGATTGTTCGCAAAACTAAATCCCACTTTAGTTAATAAAATGTTTCACTTTTATTAGTTACAGACTTCGTAGCTGAACAAATGAGTTATCTTCTATATTGCATGCACTGACCGCATTAATTCAGTGCTATTCTCCGAATCTATATAACACGTTTCAAATTGCGTACTATGATCACTCCTGTCTCAATCCAATCCAAGTTGTGCAAGTAGCAAGTAGCATTTTCGTATAAGTTTGTTACTTAACTATTCACTGTTTTGTCACAAAAAAGTTTGTATTGCAGTAATATTTTGAAAGGTTTATCACTTTCTTTTGACTGGACAAAATCAGCATTTTTAAGTTTGGCATTGAATCTTTGTGTTTTGCTGCACTGAGGTACTATCAGCAGTTCAGCACATGACAGCAGCAAAAAAGAAATGGCGTTATTAACAGTGTGAGTCACTTGTGCAGTACCACTTGTCCATATGCTGCTTACTTTTTGTATATTCGAAGGCGATTAATATCAATCGGATGCTTGAAAGCAAAACATAACATTTTACGCTAGGACTCGAACTATTTTTCAGGATAATACATAAAGTTTTCTCACCCTACACATAAAATATCAATATCAATAAAAATATTAATACATCAATTCAATATTTCCCAAAGTTACCGGGTTTCTTATATCCGATGCATCCTAATTGCAATGAGAACTAATTCGAGATAAAGCGTAGACAAGGTTCAACATTAGGTACTCGAGCACATAAAATGAAAACTCCTATACTGGCATCGATGTAATCACTTTGGTTATTTGAGAACACATTTTAATTCCATTATTTTTGTTCGAAATTAGTCGATGACCGACGTGGTGTCTAGTAGGGTTTGGGGCGCAGGTACGAAGCGTTGGTTCGAATATGTTACAACACATGAATTGTTTATTTCCAATCATTCTCGTCAAATATTCATAGTTATCGACACCTGAAGTGCGTTGTGTGCTATTAGATGGCATGTGTCAATGAGTCGAATTTAACTTTTAAAACGCTTCAAAGTTCAAAGTGCTATACCTATAGGCCTACTTTTGCTGAAGCCAAAGTTTGTCCGAAGATTTTAACGGTTGATAATCTTTGGTTTGTATGCGCCTATTTTATTCGTTTACTTTTTGACATTTCAATTCAATTGATTTTAATATATCAAATAAAAACTCAAGATTACTGTATACACAAGTTCTTGGATGTTGGTACAGAAACATATTCTACAGAATGCTTGGTTTAAATAATAAAAGTGTTAATTATTCAAAATCAAAACATATTTTCACACCATCTACTCATTGTCTAGAATAGGCTAGTTTAAGATTAGTATTGTCCCCCTTAGCCAAATGCGGAGAATAATGTTTAAAACAAGTTCTGTTTTTTTTTTTTTTAGTAAGATTCGTAACAATATCGTCATTGTGACAATGGTGTGATAAATAAATAAATTCGTATTTAGAGTCTAACCACTCAGTTATATAACTGATTTTCAGTGGGGGACAGAAAACCAAAGTGACCAAGCCATCCCTGAAAACCCCGACGCAATCGATGTGTGAGCGATAACCAACCAAAGATCGATATTTTTTAATAGGAAATATAGCAATCAGTGGTATGGACAGTGCGAACAATCGCGGATCAACGCCAGAATCAACAAGGCCGATTCAGAACAACTTTAAATTTATTATGTGCCTCGTTGCTAGCACGGCTCCAAAGTCACCGTTTACAAATTCCTAAGAAAAGAACTGATGGACTTAAGTACAAATCAGAAGTTGAAAACTTCTGACTTTAACGGGTATCGAACCATGGACCTTCTGCTTTGGAAGCAGAGACGCTAACCACAAAACTAACGAGCCACATCCTGTAGTTGTCGGATAACGATTTCTACTCAGCCGAAACAAATGTTTTCATCGTCCGCCGAAGCTGAAGCTCATCCTATTCGGTCAGCAGATGACTCGGTCATCGTGACTGCTATACCGAGTCTTTATTAATAAACATTTAAAGTTTTACCGTCGTAATTAAACCTGATATAGGGTGCAATATGCTACTCTTCAGGTGAACTAGGTATGTTTCGGATATAGGACAATTGTGAAAGGGTGTCCGAAAGCTGTTTTCACTACTCAATACCTTGCGTTCGCAAACGACTGAGGAAAACCCTGGAAGAAAACTTCAGCCAGGACTACCGGTGTCTACAGGATTCGAACCCGAGTCAAGCACTTAACTCTCGAGCCAACACTGTCTATTAATGTTCATACATCTGCACCTAGGCTCGTGACGTACCTGGAATGTGGCCTTGCCACGTCATGTGCTGTACTTCTTCCACTTGGTTGAGCAAACTTCCACATCGATGCTGTCCTATGGAGGTAATATATCCAATACCGACGCACTCACCATTATCACCACTAGGTTGTACTGGTTTCAATGTCACTTTGGAACTAGAGTCATTGGACTATTTGACCGCGTGACATGACACAGGTAACTGACGAGCGTCAGGCAAAGTCCACAAAGATAAGGATATGAGGCATCTTTTGGTTAAAACCTGGTACTGTAATCGTCTCTTATTGGCTGGTGGCATGATATGCAACTAAACATAAATCCGGGAAATTTGAAACGAAATTCTCTTTGTATTATTATTTCTTAAATTCTTAGTACTAATTCTTCGGTAAAAAATTGTACTTTAAATACGAATTTATTTATTTTAATATTTACTTCATTGACACAATTCATTTTCTAAGTTTAAACGATAAATGTATACTTGCATAAATTGTAGATTGTCATTATTAGTGTCAAACAAATGATTTTGTATAACAATGCATTGTAATAAACAACGTTATTTTGGTTGGAAACATAATCTCTCACTTATTTCTTGCTTACTTGGTCATCGTGTCGAATAAGTTTATAAAGTACGATACTAATGACTGACCACCGATTGTTGTTCAATGTCACAGTTCTTACCTATTTCTTATTGCATTTGTCTCTTGGTGTTTTTAAAAAGGAGCAGACTACGTAGTGATATCAAGGTCACCCTCTCACCTTGCGAATAATAATTCATCATTATTCACTAACTACATCTCCTTGTCTTTATTAGCTACTCTTAGCATTAATATAGGGCGTGAGTCCTCATTGAAATAAACTGGACAGAGTGAGTGATAATGATGATGGAAGCCGCCTGCTCTCCACTGCTACTCCCCACTCACAAGAAGCCATGATTAATTTGTTTTGTTAAAATTTGCAACAACTTATTTTAGGGAACGGAGCTCCCCTATTGCATAATTTTACTGTTTTTATTTATTTATTTATTTATTTATTTATTTAACGTCTATTCTATTCAGTTAAAAACTGATTTACAAAGGAGGACAATTAAAATAAATCTACTTACATAGATGCAAAAACACTAATGGACTAACAGATAAGTAAATATTTGAAATGATTTTGGTAACAAACTCAAAAAGGATATTAAATTCAATTAATTAATTAACTAAATAAAAAAGGGTGAGAATGAAAAGAAAAAAAAGAAAAAAAAAGAAAGAAAAAAGGAAAAAAAGAAAAAAAGAGTCTTTCTGTGCGCGTCACGTCTCATGATAAAACCCGAACACGACGTTATAGTCACGACGCATGTCTGAATGACATTGCCCATCAACAAAGATGAGACGATAGATTCGAACCTGGGATCTGGGGGAGCGGGGCTAGCCTCTCCATCACCAGAAAGTTTATATAAATATGTGCCCGGCACCTCCACTATTTATGAAGGCTAGAACAAGTGAGGAAGAATACTGATAGGGTTTTCTCCCCATTTTAGATTCTTCTGTAACCGTGCATGTTTATATAAACTGATCCGCTTCTACTTATGATATTATCACAACTGTGGTCGTTGTTTGATTAAAATAATTAAGTCTGTTCTATAATTCCTGGTCTGTTAGTAAATAAATGCAATCTGACGTTTAATTGCGTGAATCCATTAATCCGAATTACTTGAAATGAATGCACAATTTTAAAGTACATCTTGCGCAATGCGCAATCTATGTTGCAAATAACAAAGGTTAAAGCAAAGCCACGAAACGTCATGCATGCAACGTACAGATTCTTGGACGCACTTTCTCTGTCGTTGCAAACAAATTGATGATTTATGTTGGAATTTAAAGTTGGCGTCGTGACAAGTGAGCATTATTGGCGTTGATGGTTTGCGCTAATGTTACGTTACACTTAGCGTGCAAGCGTAATGCAGTTACGGAGAGTGCAGGGAGAGTGGAGCAACGGGTACACGAAAAGTTGAGACCCAGCGTGTTGAAATATGAAGTGGTGTTGTAACCAACAAAACAAGCGACGAAGATTGCGTTGTTTTCTGAATGGGAAATTATTAAAGATATTCAGTGCCCTTGGTAAAAAATAGATTATAGTCGTGTAGTAATAACTACAGAGACTTTTAATTTTGCTAATTTTAATAATGTTAGTGTTAATAATGTTAAGAATCAAACAACACAACAGCTGTTATAGAACTGACTTTCAGTGTAATTTAAAAACAAAGATCTATTCAATTATTATAATTAGAGGTGTGAGTGGGATGACTTGAGAATGGCCATGGAAAGTGTATAATTTAAACACCTATTTTCGTGGGAAACCTCCCCTACCCCTTGTCAGGGGTCTGTTTAAGAGAACCCAATTCCTAATAACTTCCAGTTAGGATTGCCGGTGGTGGGTATCGACTCTGGGATCTCCCGAATCAGTCTCGTGCGTTTCACATGAACCTCATCTGCCGGTTTACTAAAAACACAACAACGTAAGACGCCTCATCATAACTTATTCATTTTGATTAATTTCAAAATTCTAATTAAAAACTGCTTTGACGTGTATTAAGTTTCGTCAAATCCCGATTTAACTCAAAAACGAAACACGGAAATATATTTCTGACTCTCTCGTTCCAGACGACTAAGTCCAACAAGTCTAAGGGGAAGGTGTTAAACTGACATGCTGACTGTCTGCCTAAATCAAGCCACGTACCCACTGTGGAATGAGACAAGGCACCAGTACCAGGCAACGTAGACCAGTTTAGTTACTTAGTTCATAATGACAGCATGAGACATGATTAACAATTTTACGACACCATACTTCACATTCTATATTATAAGACAAGATTTAATATCCTATTTCTATACACGAAAGCAAAAGCTGCTTATGCATCATGACGGTGATACTAAATTTGTTAGTTTAGTTGACATCTTAGTCAACACTTTCTAAGATTTGATTCTAAATTAAAACTAGCTGTCACTTATTGTCACGCTAGATATGTTTAAAAGGTCTGACACAAACGTCACCAGCGTAATTATAGTGAGAGGGAATCTATTCCGCAGATTAATTTAGGCCCCGCTATGAATGTCACTTAACATTTTGCTATTGAGAGCGGTACTGTAATTTGACAACTCTATACTAATTTCGCCATTCGGTGCGGACATAAGTCGTCTTTAATTATGCACCTCGGTGCAATAAATCTGTTAAGAGAACCAAATGTTGCTGTGGCTTTTGGGACGGCGCTAACAGACACACACAAGTTATAAATGTAATAGTGCATATTCATATAGAAAATAATAATATCCAATTTTGAATCAATTTGTTGCTATAGGTACTTATATGATTTACTGCAACGAATTGTGTCATTCCGAACGACTATTTACTGATATTTTATCATTATAAGGATGCACGCTGTAGGGTACATTTAAATTTTACCCGGTTATTGTTACTGCATAACAAATTTAGTTCCAATGTCCAGTTGAAGGTTCGGAATAATAACACTTTGCTGTATTTATAATTGACACAATTGACAATTGTTTATGACAAGAAAGTATAGAACATAGATGTTGTTTTCCTTTTCAACTTTGCATAATTTGAAGCTCTAATTTTGTGGTTGCCTGTAGATGATTGTAGTTTTCTAAGTTGTCTCATTTTCTGTTAGCCATGCGGCCTGGGCAGTAGTCGGCAGACGAGTCTAATGGAGTAATTTGGGACTTGAACTCCCCAAACCCCGAATTACACATCTCCCACCCCCTCTCTTCCCCTTGGATGCGTCTCTCGAGGGGGCAATGAGAGACAGAAATGGACATTACCTTTGCCATCCAATGGGTCCCAAATGAATACGAGGGCATTAGGCATTACCCGGCGTCGTTACGTCTTCGGTCTTCCTCGGTTCGGTCCTCGGCCTAAGGTGTTTCACGCAGTTGCGTCATAGCTAAGCCTGGGCTATACGAGACGCAATAAATCACTGCTACCGGCGGACAAACCCACCATATCAGATATTTATCAATGGATTTTTTTCGTGTCATATTGTTTGTGAATTGGCAGCAACAAAATGCAAGACCATGTTCCTGACATAGTTCACTTGTACTTATGTAAAAGAAAATATTCCATCGAATGGAGCTTAAACTCGGAAATGAAAACACAAATCGATAATAAGTTTGATTGTTTGGTGAGAGTGTGCAGCGGTGATTGTTGATTATAATACTATTCGAGATGCTGAGTGCGCCGTGCGGTTGAACATAACAAATTCAAAATAATAATGCTTTAACGGGATTCGAACCACCGTTCCTTGAAGGGCAACTTTTAATGCAATAATACTCTTAGAGTTGCTGAATGGTGATGGTGAGTACGACTAAATTAAAATATAAATGCCTTTTGCGAGATTCGAACCCACATCCCTTTACTTTGGCACGTGTCGGAGTGACGTGTGTTCACTCTCATCATCTTCATATTCTTATAGCTGACGACGTCAACATTTGTCATGACTCGTGGTAATTATTATTATTATTCACCTACATTTCCTAAAACCTATTTTAGATTAGATTATAGGATTATAATAGGTTGATGATGACGGTGATGTCGACGACGGAAACATGTCATTTGAAGAATTACTACTATTTGTATGATTTAATCATTTTAATAGTCGGTAAGAAAACAAAACACTGGTACTGAAAGCGAGATGAATTAATCACCACTTTAGCTCGGCACCTCCAAACCAAATAGATCAGTCCGTTTGGGGATTAGGTACAGAGGCACAAAGCCCCTTCCCTTGGTTTATAGTGCCTGGTGCTAGTGTAATGTGCGCGACAGCTTCCGTGTGCTGTGTATGGAGACAGGTCCCGTCTGAGGATGCAAAGTTGCTTTCATAACATATTTTTAAAGAATGTGTGCACGTTTAAAAGTCTATTACTGGTACACTTAATAGTCAATGGAAATAGAATGACTGACTAATGGCACTGGCACGTTTGACAAAATATGATGTCTATGCAATACATTAGATTCAATATAATAATTACTCTCTTCCTTGAGTTTTCTATTTTCTTCACAGCGCTTCCAGCACAAAATATTAATACTTGCATTTATAAATATTATTGGTCAAAATCAGTGTTTTTATACTATCGCAAATTTATCCAAAGAAGCACGTAGGCCTAAGTCGGATAATGATTTATCATTAATTTCAATTTTTCAAGAAAATGCTCTTCGCGGCTAAACAGATTCAACGCATCATCACAGGATCCTCATGGCAGAGATCCTGCCGTAAAATCTTCCCCAAATTAAACATTCTTACCCTGGTAAGTACCCTTATACAAATTGCCGCTATTTTTGTACGTACACATTCAGAATACTTTCCTAAAAACTCATCCATCCATACTTATAACACCCGTGCAATTTCTAACATCCATGTCCCCCATCATAAAACCTCGCAATATTCCAAAGGACCTATATACGCCTGCCTCTCCATATACAATAAACTGCCAAAACACATCAGAGTCATAAAAAATCATACTACATTTATTAGCCAATTAAAAGCATTTCTAGTAGAAAGAGCATTTTACTCACTAAATGAATTCCTAACAGATTAACCCTTGTCCTCCCTACAAACTGTCCCTTATAGATCCGTACTATAGGCTAGGCCCTACACATATATTTTAAATTCAATACTCAATTATTCAATTCAAATAACTTCAATTCTCAATACCGGTACTAGTATACCATACTAGTACTAGGCCTATATATATAACTTGATTCTCATTGAAATTCTCATTCTATTTGATTATTTATTTTATATTTAGTAAATTTATAAATTTACCTTGTTCTCCACTACAAACTTTCCCTTATAGATCCGTACTATAGGCCCTACACGTATATTTTAAGTTCAAAACTAATCCCTATTAAACATAAAACAATAATACATAATCATATCATACCATATGCTAGCGTTTTATATTATTATACATCCTAATGAACATCGTATTGTATTATATCATATCGATAACTCATTTCATTTTTTCATTTCATTATTGAATTAATCAATTCAAACAACTTCTATTCTCAATACTAGGATACTATACTAATAATACATATAACTTGATTAACATAAAATACACATTTTATTTGATTATCCATTTTATTTTGGTAAGTTTTTAAATTTACCATGTCCACTAAAACTGCCCCTTATAGATTCGTACTACTACACGTATATATTAAATACAATACTAATTCCATTTCATAATCATTATATCATATCAAATGCTAGTGTTTTATATTATTATTCATCCTAAATAACATCGTATTGTATCATATCAAACCAATTACTCATTTCATTTTTTCATTTCAATACTCAATTAATCTATTCAAACAACTTCAATTCTCAATACTAGTATACCATACTAGTAATATACATATAACTTGATTCACATGAAATATGCATTCTATTTTATTATTCATTTTTTACAATGTTTTAGCCTTAGGAACTATTCACTCCCTCTTCACGAAGAGGTGTATACTTGTACCATGTATTAGTCTTAAGTGAATAAAGATCTACTCTACTCTACTCTACTCTAATAAAAAATATAGTTAACACTATTATTGTAGATGAATGCAGCTGCCATGTACTGTTTGTTTAGGGGTACGTGTTATTTTTTGTTTACTACAATAGTCTACAATATATATTTTCTTAAATCAATTGTCGATTATGTGAATAGTCCTTTGTAGAAACATTATCAAATATCTCCCTTGAAATCTTAGATAGGGCCTATTTTATGCGTTATAACTTGCCTACCTGCAGGAGCTAGCTGCTGAATCTCACTCTGGAACACTGGAAGTCCGATGCCAAGATGTCTTTCCACTCAGCTGGTGTCTCACAAGAAATACGTTGAAACAGCGGACATGGCATAGATGACAATCACCTGTGCTAGCTATCAATTATTGCTACTATTTTGATTTAATAAATGCATGATTTAATTAATTTTAAATAAGAATAGTTGACTGGGTAATGTAAGTAATTTACAAAGTCGGATCACAGGACGTAACTATTAATTTTTAGTTTTTTTTTCAATGGAATTGTACAAAAACATAAAGATCGATCAATTGATATTTTATACTTGCCCCAGTGTACAGTTTCCCAATTTTTATCACTTTGGTGTAAATTGTTACTAGGGAACCATTCGGCAGTAATATTATGCAAGCGGACACGACAACGGTGATGAGCTATTATTTATAACCAAAGGGCTTCTAACTCCTCATATCGAACTCGAGCTAAACACCATTTCAAATTATTATGAGGTGGTATATTAGATATTAATTAACCCAAAATATGCTTTTAGTTACTCAGATACTTTCGTTTTGGATTGTAGGTTGGCAACAACTGCTAATCAACTTTTTCTTATTTGGTAAAAGTGTAATGGTAGAACTAAGATAGCATTTTGTCTATTCTTGTACTGTTGTCAACCTGTAAATAAGCCAGTATAAGATGTCTGATAAGCAATAGAAATATTGTTTGAATGTAAATAAACCATTCATTTTAAATTTATTCGAATAGTAGTGGAAAGCAAACAAATTAATTATATGAATTTCAACTGCTCTATAAAGTCCATCACTATGATGAATTTGTAATTACCATATTACTCGTCCACCTTTGCAAATGTAGTTTATATATAATAAAAAAGAGAATATAGTACTAATGAAAACTTCAAGGCACTCAAGTAACTACTAGTAAGCTAGTGACTAAAAGTTAGCCACCTAGCCTTCTACGAGTAGTATTTTCTACTTCGGTCGTCGATATGTTTTCTTGAAAAATAGTTGTTTGTGATACCTTATTCTTCACAAGCACGTGGCACATGCAAGCAATCAACACGTTTTGAGATTGGGTAAGTATTAAATAAAACACTTTTACACAAGAGATGTAGCATTTTAATGCTCACAATTTTCAAAAACAGTTTACACGAGACACGTTTGTTTACCAGTTTCGGATTTGCGGAGGTATTTCATCGGACATGATGTGGTTTTTGAAAGCAACATACAAGTGTTCAGGGTACCTTCACTTACAACTTACATACACTTAGCGATAAGATGAAATTTTACACATGAAATTATGGTTCCGTATACTTTTTTAAGGCGAAACATGATGTTTTAAATAGAATTTCCATAATCAAAATATAACAGCTTGAGAATGAGAATTATTTTACTGATACGTATACAATTCAATCTCCATCTTGACCAACATTTCTTTGCCCACTGAAATCGTATACATGACTATCGTTTCTATATGAGAGTTTGCAATGGCATTATTAAATAACGTTATTGAACGGGTTCAGACATGGTGGTCAAGATGAAAATTGGTGTACAAGGAAATTACTTTTGTAAGCAGTAAAATGAGGTAGCCTAAAAATTTATATTTAAAAATGTTAGGTACAAATATATTTTATGAATGACGAATCTAATAACAAAGGTTTATTTAAAATTTATTTAAAAAATATTGTATCATTCGATTTGTACTGCCAAATGACTTTCTTGTGTGACTGATTTGAGTTGGCAAGTAACGTGGCAAGAAAACGGCCCAATAAAGAAGGATATAAATGGTTTTAAACCACCTGAGTTGCAGTGTTACTATTGTATACTAGTGTTCCAATCGTATGCACTTGACTGTACACACATATATAATCTGCTCATATAACTTACGTAAAATCTCAAGGATGTGTGAGGAGCCAAGGGTGAGAGTGAAAAAGAAAAATAAGCGAAAATAATCACAACAGATAACAATTATGTTTTTACAACAGCACAACCTTTTTTGAAAATCTGCACAACAGTAGTTTTAATAAAGAGGACACGGGTAGGCGGGATAACGAGGGATAGAACAGGGCAGGGCGGGAATGGAAGGAGGTCTGGTTTCAGTCGGCCTGTAGGAGATGGCACACACTGGGATGACAGCGAGGGGCTAGGATTAGAAGGGGATATTCTCTAAGCCTACATGTACTTCTTACATCACTGTGTATAATATTATGTAACGGGCAGTCACAGTTACTCGGACATGGTTCGAGAGTACTCTGCGATACGTCGAATATTTCACAAAATGTCACAAGCCCCGTCTTTATCTAATGTTCATTTCGGGGCTGACATAGTCTAAAATATGATACATTATATATAATATTACAATTAACTATAATATTTGATTTTCTCTACAAAGTCTTTCTTGTTTAGTTTAAATGGGTCTTTCGGAGATCTTCGGTGAGGTGGGGCGACAGCAATCTCAATGATATTTCCAAAAAACTCGAAGTTACAAAGAGGGTTTCGTTTAATGAGGGGCATTTTTTCATCATTCGTCACTGACACACAAACATTAAAACATGCAAACACTACCCTGACATATCCACAGATTCCCTCTTATTACGGTATAACAAAAACATCGACTTTATATCATAATACGGGATCTTCCTTTTCAACGAAGACTTGTGTTCATTTCAAAAAACACGCGATTGAAATCTAACGAGTCATATGTTACAAATATTTGTACAAGCCTCCCTTACGTTACTGTCTTGGGAAAACAACACGTCAACAATATTTTGTACAATTAGTCATCACATTTAATTAACTCTAAGTTCATTTCGATTGTTTTACGGTTTTCTTCGTGTTTCTAGACGCCCTTACAACGCGCGAGCACCATTTTATTCTCGACGGCAGAGGCCATCTTGTTCCAACGGCAGCCATTTTGATCGACGGCGCCATCTTGTTGTCAGCAGCAGCGGAGGCCAGACGTCGCGAAATGACGTCACGTCCACTGGAGTTTGCAACGGTGATGATGTTTAAGAGAAAACCGACTGGAGTCCTCGGAAGGTCGGTCGAGTTAGATCTCTTCTCGTTGAAGCTCAGCCGGAGCAACTAAAAGAAGGAGAAGAAGTGTTGACAACATGGAACGTGATTTTTAAAGCTCGACGGTCTCAACCTAGTTTCTTGAAGAAATTGACAAAGATGACAAGTAGAATGAGGGTTGAAACTGCTAGAACACAACACATTCATTACATCGATACGTGATCGACAAGTCACAAATTTCGAAAAAAAAATACGAATTGATATTTTGCTAGTCAATGTATGTATACTTTTGAACTTAGATTAATATGGTTCAAGTAAAATTTATTGTCACCATAACATCGTTAGGTATACTATACGGGTGTAAATATTTTCAGTACACAAGTAGCCAATGTAGCAAGTCGTCTTTATCCTTATTTTTATTACAACACTTACAAAACTTATAACCTTACAATTTCACAAATCTTTGGTTACTCATTGTCAGTAATTTGTTTTTAATTACCCTAGATCTAAAAAAGCTTAGCACTGCATTAATATTGAGATAAAAATATGTGTGACATATCAAATGTTTTCATCTAGATGGGCCAAGAGTAATGACTGAGCAATAAAAACAAGTTTGGTGTCTGCAAATAGCTGGACGCTAATTGCTATGGGGTATGTGATATAAGTACGAAAAACGAAAACGTAGATTAATATCAATTATTTAAAAGTGGCGATGAAAAAGTACTTTATTATTTTTTGACAAAGGTGTAAACACATGCGTGATGGGAATGATGGAGTATGTGGAAAGGTTACCTGGTGATGGCGGGTTCTCGGACTACAGATGCCCGTAGTACTGTGGCGGGTAGTGGTACTCGTTGTGGAAGCCGGGGTCGCCAGGTGGCCGATGCATCATTTGAGCCTGTCCGTCCATCATGTATCCCATGGAGGCGCCGTCCGGACTGTAAGCACCACTCGGACCTGCGTGAGGAGAGAAAACTAAAGGTCACTGGGGTCACATCCCTGTCCCCTCCCCGCCCGGCGCATGGGACTTGCGGGGGCGGGGAGAAGACCGGCGCATTGGGGTCTATAAGTACAAGGTCACTGGGGTCACATCCCTGTCCCCTCCCCATGGGACTTGCGGGGGCGGAGGATTAGCTCATTGCGGGCTAACTCTTTACTTTTCTACTTAGTGCATGGTATTGTGGTTAAATCCCTAGTCCTTCCCCTTTCCTGAATTATTGGACTGAAACATGGGGATGGAAAGAGAAAAAAGGTAAACACAATAGGGACACATCCCGGTTAAACTACAGAAGGTACAATAAGTCTCCACTCCTTTCTCGCAATGAATAGATTGAATAATATGAAGTTTAGTATGACGAACATGAAACTAAAATTTTCACCAAAAACTTTGGTTATAACAATCTGCCCTCTACAATAAAATATATTGCATGACGTTTGTGCTGGAGTCAGGGAGGCAGCCTACAAACGGTGCCCAATTAATAACGATCAATTGAATAACCCACCAAGATGATTTCATGATAAATCTGTCACAGGCTATACGCAATTAGACGTTTGTTATAAACAATGTAACGATAAGAGGTCGCCATCAGCCGAGGATAAAACGATTGATTCGGACGAGTCGTCTTAACGAGACAGACTGAAGTTCGCCGTCACGACTTGCACCTTTTCGGCGAGATCATCAGATAAGAGAGTTCTAAAGTCACAACCGTCATTACGAGGAAGACAACAGATATCAAGAGATCTTTTTGCAACTCATCTCGGAGGGGCCGCGTTGTTTGGGGGGACGTTAATGTCCCTCTCGGCACTCTTATCTGAGAGTGCGAGGCAAGGTCCTATTAAAGGTATAAAGCAATTAACTCTGTTATGTGGGGGTGTTTTAATGTCTCTAACTCAGATTAGGTAAGCATCAGCCACCCCGAGCGCAAGCTAAAGTACATATACACTCCCTTTCTACTGGATTCGTGAATCTGGCAATAGGAAATAATTGCATCCGAGATCTGATCATTTCACAGTATCATTTTTTAATGCATCAGCACTACACAAAATAGAAAAAATACTACTAATTGGAGATTAAAATGGTTGACATCGACGTTTGTCTGACGAGTGCTGGGGAATGTTAGCAGTTACTCTAAGAAGTCACTGTTTACGTCCTACTTACACTCTACGAGAAATTCCAATTCCAAGTGTATGACACTTTAGAATTATTGGTGGTGCAGCTAAATAACAGCTTGGAACTTGAAAGGTTGCAATGAGACTTAATTTTCATCAAATATTTCAACGCACTTTGCAAATTTAACATAATGAGTGAATTTAATTTCCCAACCTATGTTGCGACATTAAAATAATAATGTTGGTTACAAGGTTGAGCACCACTCTTAGAAACAAGGAAACACATCAATATACGCATGTTTAATATTGGGCACTGTGGAGCGAGTTTTTTTTTAAAATGGAAAATATTACGGTGTTATGAGTATGACTTATGAATGGGATTTGTGTGTGCAGTTAATAATAAGTACGTATTTAGATTTGTGAAAGTACTAATCTGTTATAGTTGATTGATTTTACATTTTCATCTTTTGTGGCCCATTTCCGTCACTCCAGTAGCGTTGCTTTCCGTGGCCAGGCGTATGTGTGAGTCGTGGTTTATGTTTCTAGAAATGAGAATAGAGGATGGATTGAAGGATTTCCAGCTCTGATATAATTGCGCCGCATCTGTGGCCGTTATTACGATAGCGTCTTAACGGTAGCAATAAAGAAGGGAAGACACAACCAGAACAGAGGCTGAATGGTGACCAACAAAAAGCCATTCCGGCTGTTTGATTGTTGAATGTTGAGGGAATCCGGAACACATTTCCGTGTTCCGGTGTGGTAACTCCCGGCTTGAGATCAACCACTAAAGAGCTTCTCGGTTCATTCGGTCTCAGATCGGTTCCTGCTCAACTGAGCGGCTCAATTAGTAGCTAGACTGTCGCTCGTGCTCGCTGTGCGCGCGTAGTCATAATCATGCCGAATTTCGCGTTTGCTTCACGGTTTACGGTTGCTTCACAAACAAAATGAGACATAATATATGTAAGAAACTGATTTTAGATTAAGTTTTGAAGTTGAGAATAGTGCAACATTCTTATCTGTTAAAATGGTTGAGCATTTTAAAATTAAAAGTTTAATGTTTATTCAAGTACATTGTGTGGGTCAGCATGTACAAGTATAGAGATCGACGAACTGGTCAAGATGACAAAGATATTTACTTTCAATGGATTCTGTTTTATGTATGTGTATGTCGGCAAGCTCATAACAACAAGATCTATCTATACATCGAATGAACGTGGCTATCAGATCAGAATGCAGCACCACTCTATTTATCTCTTCTTGGCATACAGTGTTCACGTATCCATCTATCCTATCGATGCGTGACTGTAGCTTTTTTCATACCCGCTCCATCATTGGTTCTGGAAATTTATCAGTTTGTTTTCGAACTGTCAGGATGAGTTTTTACCGACAGCGAATCGATACGTTTCAGTGAAAGCAGGTCAGGATTGTTTTTCCTCTTTCCGTTTGAATTATGAAGAATCCATCCTGTAAGACGCAAGAGTTTTAAAGGAAAAAAAATACTTACGACGCGAAAAAAATAATCCAAAAAGTGGATAGGGGACATGAAATGTATCATGGCTATCCGAGAGTGCACTTTCCTCTCCCTTCTTCCATTCTAACCCCTCATTGATTCTCATATCTCTTCCTCTTTCTACAGCATTGATCCTCCACGTCTGTCCTTGTCCATCTTATTGAACTCGTATTTCACATCGCCATGGGGTTGAGAAATGGCTGGAGTCATTGACCTCCACGGGCCGATCCATCACCAATGACAAGCTCACGATCAGAAGGGAGAGATTTCTACTGGTTGATGGGATCGGCTGCTTTCGAGCTACGGGCTCAAGAGGTTATTTATTGGATGGGGGTGAAAGAAAAGACCGTAGCCATTGATGGCTGCTAGTGGAAAAGTGTGTTTGTGGTGTTGAAATGCCTGCTTGCCGATTTCAATTATCGGTTACGACGCCCGCCGTCTTATTTGTGGGCATGGCGTCGACGTCTTCAGTAGCAATATAACCCCCATAGTCGCCTAACTATCGGGGGAGGCAGAAATCACTGTGTCACTCGAACGACAACGGCAAAGAGCACAAATCTTCGTGTTTGTTTTGAGCATCTTTTGTGTATTGACATAACGAGTTTTCCCAGCTTTCTCTAGAGTTGCTAACGACCCCGCTCCATTACAATGATTGTGGAAAACATCTTCAGTACATCTCGCTCCTCGGAGGACGTCGATGACTGACTGATCCGACACAACAAAGATGAAAGTTCACTGACAAAAGGCTCTTGGTGCGTATTCTACATTGGATGGATGTGGGGGTGGGTGGTGTTGGGGAGTATGGAAACCGCTGGACAGGGGGTGGGGTGGGGTGGACGGTAAAGTGGACATCCAGCATGCACAGAGCGCCGCTCGCTCGGGAAGAGGCGCCATTACAAATTGACGTCGCTGATTGATGGCGAGAGGGGACGCTCAGCGTCGCACGTTACACTGGCTTGCCGTCTATCCTGACACAAAGACGACCGGGTCAGGTTAGAAGTGACCATAGGATGCTGCAACAGTATCTCTGTTCCAATTAAAAAGTGTTGTCTTTAAAAAATAGCGTCGCTGAATCACGGATTCGGATAACGTGTTCCATTGGAATATAATTAGATTATAAGTATAGATTGAAATGAATGTGACATTTTCCTAAACCAATATCATTTTTTCGTTTCGTCGAAAGAACATTATCATTGAGATTGAAATCCAGCCCTTTCCAATTAACTGGGATTTAAAATAATGATTTTAGAGCATCTTTTTGTTATATTATTTTGTTTTGCATAAATAGCCGAATCTAAAAAATGGGACACCATTAATTGGCAAATGCTTTGGTAAAATGAAATAAATTGGTTCTAAAAGTGGCGTCTGGAGAACAAACTAAACAAACCGCCAAAGACAGACAGGTCAATAGACTCGCGAGTGGTTTTCGATCACCCGATGACAAGATCACGAGACCCGTCCCTCTGACGTCACCGAGAGCGATAGGAGACCTCTAGGACACGTTTTAACTCGAATAAAAGTCCGACAAGGTCTTTATCTCCCCGTTGCCTTTACCTCAACACACAACAACACTTCCAGCGGACGAGACGAATTAATAGCGAGATTTATAAAGTGCTATGCTATCTCTGAATTACATAGTTCCAAGTTGTAATCAATATCGGGCTCCATTATCCCGTCTCGCTGTACCCTGGGAATCAATTAGCCACCGCGACAATGGAGCGAGGCATTCATGTTTCTAGCCGGAGAAAAGATGATCAAAACTGACTCAAATGGTAATCCGGTTCGGGAACACGATTCTCCACTTTATAGCGAGGCCGGACTCGACGTTATGCGCTCCGTTATTCGACGTGTAATGGGCCGTAAAAAAATATTTTTGGTCGATTCAGTGATATTTTCCGAACACCGTGACACGTCTTTGGCCATAAACATTATATTTCGTTGAAGGTGTTTTAAATGGGGTTTTAATAGAAAAGAGAGTTGGCTCTTTGATAAGATTCCGGTTAACGACCGATGGCACGGGATGAAGTGCATTGATTCGCCCGCCATGGCCGTATGAAACGTTATGGCCAGTCCAGGCGGCCGTAAGCGGTAGTTCCAAGTAAAGTGTTGCTATTCACGTGTAGTAAAACAGCCAATGGGCCCCTCCTGTGTCTTTCCACGGACGTCTCGTCTTCGCAGGATGCAACAGCGCGTCACGTCTCGGATCTCCTGTTAATAGGTGAGGTCTGGAGTTGAGGTGGGAATAATGATGGCTGATGGCGAACGACCCCAGTTTACGACGGGAGAAAGAGAGAGTGGAAGAGGATGGGAAACACTTCAATCTGTTTTAGTATTCTGGAAACGAGAGACGTTCGTTGGCTGCACACGCGAAAAGAAATGCAAGAAAACATGAAGAAGAAATTAAGACTTTTGAAAGCTACAACAAACAACTACTCCACGTTTCAATGACGATGTGACTTTTAAGGGGTTGAGCGGGGGGAGAGAGGGGAGGATTTGTGTCTGATAACAGATTATCAAACATGTTTTGCCACGTCAATAGAAAGCAAAGTATACCCAGTAAAATACAATAAATTATAATGAGAAGAAAATATTTCAGGAAAGTGAAAATTGAAAAGACCCACCACCGTTCTTCAACTTTCCCAAGGTTCCACACATCGCTAAAAACTACAGAGTGGCAACCGTTCTTCAACTTTCCCAAGGTTCTACACATCGTTAAAAACTACAGAGTGGCTAAGATCAAACGTAGAGTGAATTAAAAAAAATTGTATTTCAACACAGAGTGCATGCATTACAGTTAGGCAAATTTCCGAATAAGAATTGTTGCTACTCCGTATCCAAACAACTATAAAAATATACCAGATTAAAGTGATTATTCAAAAAAAAAAATTATAATGTTGTACTGGTATAGGTGAGTGAATGATACTGAATGAGTGCCCGTGTTATCAGGGCGGACTTACCCGCCCGGTTTGATTGGTCTATCATGGGCTGGACGATTCGGCGCCGAGCGTTGATGAACCTTAGGAAGAGAGAGACAGAGAAGAGGGGTTAGAGAGAGAGCAATGATAAGTCGACTTACCGCTCGCACCTGCGCGATTCGATTGATCGATCAACGGTTGGACGATTCTCCGTCTCGCGTTGATAAACCTGCAGATCGAGATAAGCGTGATAAATCATTTGCATCGTCTGCCTCTCTGGATACTCAGTCCTATTAGCCTGGAAGAGACACTTGACTTCACAACAAACACACATTTTAAGAAGACTGTGGATGTACGCCTGATTTTTTTAAATTATTGTATAATATCAAATTATATTTTGCAATTCGTAGTCACAGACCCTTCTTTATAGGGCATAAAATTGGCACTCTAAAATTATTACCATTATTACTGACGCATTTTTTGGGAGGAATTTTAAACCAGAACATTGTCTTTAATTGTGCAATATATTTTTTAAAATTTTTTACACATTGAAAAAATAAATATCAATAAGCACACGAAATATCCGAACATCTCGGGATCTTGTATTTTCATATTCAATTGGATTTTTAATAATTTTTAAAAGGAAATGTGTAGGTACTTCAGTATACCAGACACCATTATTTTACCCGGGTCAAAATCGTGAAAGTCAACAGATATATTCTTATGACTATGGCTTTTGAAGCAAATGTGTTAAAGAAGAGTTAATACTGTTTGTTTTTATTGTCAGATGAAGGGGATAGAAGTACAACATATTTAGAAGGACATCAATTCATCTGGACAGAAATTCGGTTAAATTCTATACCATTCAGGCGTATACACAGTCGTCTTAAAAATGTCTAAGTACAACTTTAAAATTGCACACATTTTTATTTTATAGCAAATGCACAAATTGACATATACATTTGTCCATTTCATAAAATTGAATCGAATTAAAGTAATAAAAATTGTGATAAAACTGGCAAATAAATTACAAAAATATTGAATGAAATTGCTATATCGCCATGCAAAATACAAGTTACTTTGTTATGAATTGACCAGAATGTAAAATACAGACGTACTACAAACAAACAATGGCATCAGTGACAAATGAGCAGTTCAATATTAGTTGATAACCAAAAGTAAACATCAATTTAAATAATCACAAATCAAACCAGAAAACATCACCACTAAAAACAGACACACCATGAGCTGACTATCAGTCATCATACACGAATTATTGTATGAAGGGACATGAGCGCTGGACACAAACATTGACATATTCACCTATCTCGATAAACAGGTCACGTTTGTGTACACATGCAGCTGTCACCATCAGAATGAAACGATTGCCACGAACGGGTATAAATAAATACTATGTCCATTCTCGACACATGGCTTTGATGTAGAATTGATTTTAAAATAATTGTAACTGTTTTGCTTATGAGATTGATAGGCTAATACGTTCAACAATGTATAAAATAATGTTTTGTATGAAATCATAACTTTTCATTTTTAACTTTTAGTTGCTCAATACGTGTCCATCATAACTTCAATACCAATGTCAAAATTTCAAATGTTACATAAATATATGCACAGGTTTCACATTGTTTTTTAAAAAATAACATATTTAACGACCGTGCTTTCAAATGTTTAGACAAGTTCAACAGTAGATAGAAACAAGTCCTTGAGAACGAGAAACACCATTGCTCAAAACTACACAGATCAGTGACTACACATCATACTATGTCCAACATGTGTAATTATACTAGAATAAATAAAACCCAGTGTGGTGTAAAAGTTTGTAACATGCAGTGTGTGATTCTGATTAAATCAGGCACCGGAAATGATTGGTTTTTCACGCGACTGATCGCTCAATCTATTCGATCTCACTTTCAGCTATATACCCTTAAACCATCTGCCTCAAAATATATATTCACGAGTTTTTTTCCTGCTCTCTGTGGTCTTGTTACCACCTTTATTAAGTAACAACACCGTATATACAAACTATAAAAATCATA
Source organism: Sweltsa coloradensis (assembly GCA_024449915.1). Classification (NCBI taxonomy): domain Eukaryota; kingdom Metazoa; phylum Arthropoda; class Insecta; order Plecoptera; family Chloroperlidae; genus Sweltsa; species Sweltsa coloradensis. The sequence continues at coordinate 183,913 of JAMZAV010000793.1, forward strand.
TCCAAGATAACACATCACATCACATTCTCACAACATTATATATAGTAGGTTATCCGTTATCGCATTTTTCCAAACCTGTATGGGATTTCATATCACGCAGCTTCCAATCACTTCCTAAGTGTGATCCTTCCATGTAACGGCTTCGTATAGTGGAATACCGCAAAAAGGAGATAAGAGGTTTATGATCAAGCTGAGAGAGAGAGAGAGTGTGTGTGTGTATATATAGTAGCCCAATGAAAAATTGATATCCAAGGGAAAAGGTTCCCCTTAAATTGGCCACTATAGGATAACACGTCAGAATATCCCTCTTTATTCCCAGTTTTTGAATATTGCATTACAATTTGTCATGGGCAAGCTTGTGTAATGGCGAGAGGGGGCGAAGGATCTAATGCATTTTTTTAGTGGTCGCAGTAAATCGAATAAATCTATCTCTCCCTTTTTTTAGATTGAGAATTCTATGCAAAATCTGATATCGCGTATGTATTCACAGTCGGTACGATTCCCTTATGTGTTTTAACACGAAAACTATTTACTAGGCCCTGTGGGAGTGTTTTGTTTTACGTCACGCTGCAGGCAAGCGTGTTCAGTTTATTTTAAAATTATTTTGAAGAAAAAGAGTCGCCCGGTTGCAAGCTATAAGTGTGTCAAATACGCAACGAGAAAATAAAAACTTTTACCCGTGACGGTGTACGTTATAACATAAATTACCATCAATTTAAAATATTTTCCCTTCATTAAACAATAAAAATGAGATAGGTTTTATGCCCAACAAACTTGCCAATTTATTACGATAGTAACTTGTATGGTACCTAATTGAAATACAATTATTAAATATATGTTTTACCAAAACCAAATGTATCTCCACGAAAGTGAGTTCATAAGAACCTCAAAAGCTTATGTAGTGAACAATATTGCCGAGTCATGTTCTTCAATCAATCATGACTCAAGTTAAAAATGAGAACTTAAGTTCAGTCAAGCTCTCTTTGCAAAATTCTGGATCGAGGCCTTGTCAGCAGCCTATCTCAATGTGTTGACGTTCCGAAACATACACCACAAGCAGATTTAATTAATTACATTATTGAAATTGTTTATATACACTAAACGCTCCATATTTAGGAGGGGGGGGGGGGGGGGGGGGGCGATGATCCACGGTGTATATGGTGATGTATATGAGAGAGATATTTTTTTTTAACACAAAATAAATTATCTAATAATGCTTCAAATTATTCTGCTTACATGTCTAAGAAAGGCATAATAATGTTTCCAAACCTTCTGGTCGCTAATCTTAGATATATCCACCCACAGCGAAGGGTGGAAACAGGTAGAACGAAATCAACTCGTTTCAGTGACTTGGTTTGACTCTTCCTGTTACGACGCCAACTAGCCAGCCAGCTCTAATGAAGATTGCTAACTTAATCTCCTGTTTTTATTCCCCTAACTAAATCTGTTATCACACTTGCATTAATTGCAAAATCGATGTGTTTTTTTAGCCTCCCCTCATAGATTGTTGATGAATTCTCGTCGGCCCCCTCATTCCCCTAACACAATGGTGATTTGATCCGGTGTGGATAATCAGGGGGATACGCCAGGGTGTCCTAACATGGGTTAGGGAGGAGTTTAAGAAGGTAAAACAGGTCACACCTACAAATTCACACCTCGGCTTACACACACACCAATCAAGGACTCACTCGATTACGTCATCGTATTTTAGGTTGAGACCATAATTGAAAACGATATATACATGGCACCCTACTGAAACGTCGACACGTTTGAAACTCTAGAGAGAGTCTTTCTTCGACTCTCTGCTTTGTCTGTGCATAATGCGCTTTCTCCCTCTCAGTTTCACGGCTCATTTCCTAGTGTATCGCGGGTCCCCACTAAGCCTAATGTCTTTGTGTCGCGTATGATGATAACCAGTGACTCACGACGTCCACCCCACGAGCGCCGCGACGGCTTCGTCTTCCGTAAGACGCGCTTCAGATGCGGGGTGAAATAATGTGCGCTTGGCTGGTTCTCTCTAGCCTACTTTCAGTGCGACATGAAATATGAGATACTAAACTCTCCACGAGATTTTACTGTTCTAACCGAATTCCAGCTTGGGCCACATTCCACCTCGACGATTAATGAATATTTCACAAATATATCAGCTCCACGTATAAAAGTTCTTTCCAGTAATTGTTTTGTTTTCAAATCTACATCGCGTATAGTTGAAATTCAAAAATATTCCGCCCAACGCGAGCTCGGATGTGGCGTCGTGTTCAATACGAATTGTAGAATGAAGGGTGAAACATTACACAGTGAGGGTGGAAGGGCAGGGGGATGTTTTTCTAGACAATTTGTTCGAAAGAACATTAATCACAAGAGGGGACATGAATGAGCTTGACATCATATGAAAGAGACTGCCAGAGCGATTACATGAAAGGGGTAGGACGGAGGAAAAACATTGGGGTTAGGCGCTATTCACAACTTTGCATAAAAAGAACAAAAGGACCAAACAAAAATAGCAAATAACCGTAATTCGTTGCGCGAGTGTATAGCAGATAAACGCCGGCGTCGATGCCCTCCGCCACCGCACACGTGGAACTGCGAGTAAACTACTTGAAGGCCTGAAGAGTTGAGATAAGAGGCATCGCAAACAAGGGTAGGTGCTTGATGTAGAATTGAGAGCCGCTCTTGTTTAATATTAAACGGCAAAGTGAGAGACTCGTGGTAACCAAGTGGACAAAGGCTCGTGTGTTTGTGGTCATCGGTTGCCACAGCAACAGTCGCCCTTCCGAGCTATAAAACGGACCAGTGGGTTGGGTTGGGACTAACCTGGGATATCTCTGGCTTAGAGGGAACGAGGAGTTATGGCTAGGTGGCGCTCCGATATGGGACGCCCGGGGATTGAGCGGGAGACTCCCACAGCCAACACGAAATACCCCAGAGGGGGTGATTGCCAAACCCCAAAGAAAGGGGATGCAACAGCGAAATGCGAGAGAAAAACAACCCGGAGAGAGCGACCGATATGACGCATTCCGTGATCCTAAGATGCTATTTGTTGATTCTAAACGCCGAGGTCGTTCGGACCAATGAACAATTTGGCGGAATCTGCGGAAATTGGGCTCGGGGTTACACTAACTGCAGTTATTGGCTACTTGGTGGCGATTTCTATGCGTACCACACTGCCGTCTTGCGAGCAGAGAAAATAAGAATTGTGGAAGGCAAGATTGGAGAACATGGTTTGATATTTGGTCGGAAGCCAATTTAGTTGTCGCACGTGCTGCATGGCCATGCACGATAGTTCCATCGTGCTGGCTGGCTGAAGCACAGCTGTTGGTCTTCAGCAGCGTGCATGGTGTTTATTGAGGGGGGGGGGGCATGTGTCACAGGTCAGACGCATTGCCCGGGGCGCCAGCTTGGACTGATGGCCTCTTCATCAACTCGAGAGCGTATGAAATATTACACAATCCAATCTGCTACCACACCAACCAAGTGGGGCAGACGAACCCATGGATCACATTCACAGATCTCAACTGATAGCAATAAACAAATGAACTTCGAAGGGAAACCTACGACTATATTTTGTGATAAATGTACGTTACAAACCAAGACGCCGTACTTCTTAAGTTTTACCATTTTTAATGAATTTAAACGGTTTTGCTCGAGGAATAAGCAGTCACAAGTCAATTAGTACGCCAACTTTATAGCGTTGCGCTTGCAGTCCATTTCAGTCAGCAAATTCTAAATTTAGTTTCAGATGCCAATCTGAGTAATATTTAAATTCGAAAAACAAAATAGTTTTCAAGCTTACTGGAGGTTTTAAAACACACGAGCAAGTACGTGAAGCTAAGTAAGAACGCAGTCGTTTAGATTAGGATATTATTTTGCAAAAAACATTAGTTGCGATCCCTGACAGAATGGAATCAACTCCTATCAATCTAATTCCCGCCACAGCCGTCCTCTGCAGTAATTGCACTCGCAAGTCCTCCGAATTTCAGCCATGCAGTTTTCTTCGTCGCCGACGTCTCCCCTTTCGAATTTGAACTCTTGTTCCGGAACGTTGGCTGTGTTTCCCACTCAACCCTTCATTACTGTGGCAGGCAACAGCAATGGATGTCGGGGTCGAGGGAACCTATTGGATAATCCTAGCTAATGATCATTCTCCTCCTCTCACCAATTCGCTTTCCTCGCAATTTGCTTTTCTCGCTGTTTAGGGCCCCGCGTTTGTATCCGTCGCGACGAATACTACCCAAGTCGGAGTGAGAGTGAGAGAGAGAGAGAGCACAAACACATTAGTAAGGCAACCCGACCACTGGACGGACTGTAATCACCCCTTAACAGTGTCCAATGGGGAAAGTCTGGACAAGAAGGGTTAATATATCGGCATACAACCCCCCTCAACAAAAATGTGTTCTCGCGAGAGAAGTGCCAAGTCTTAAATCTCCTGAAATCGGACTGCATCCGCTTCACGTACACCGACTCCCATAAAAACTCGATCCACACTTCCTATCGGTGTAATTATAGGTTTATAATACGTCAATCGAACCAATAAATCCGTCAAAATCACAATCAAATTGACATGCGTGCGGTGATTCATTTTATTAGCATTTCCTCTAATATAATTTCAGTGTGAATTTAATTTATGGCGCTCTTTAAATTTCTATTATTATATTAATAGGTTCATCCATCGATATTTCGAGCACGTCTAAAAATGTGATCGAGGCTTTTCAAACAAGACGGACATGGGAGTGTTGACGTGTACAGACATGCCTACAGTTGGCTTGACTATCAAGAAGGAAACGGGAGAAGTGCGGTGCACTGCACACTGAACGGGCCTGATCCCACCCCAGAGACTGGCTTTTGTCATTACCTCAATTGCTACGGCGAGCATTACGCGGGTAATAGGCTACAGCGTACGCAGTTAATCCACAATCACAAACACGATGAATATTTAACATTTTAACAAGAATAAATGGCAACTAAAAGCATTAACTTCACAAATTGAAATTACTCGTTGCGTTGTTGGAATTCTGCATTGAAGTCGGTAAAGCGGCTAAACGATCCTGGCTCAAATTAGTCGTCGTGAATAAAAGATCTTACAAATCATTTTCAAATACCGCCCAAATATGTTTCATTTCAGCAGAAAAAAAATTCCGGTAACCAAAGAAGTTCAAAATGACATGTCGCTAATTATTACAAGCGCATGTTCATTCATTTTTGCACCCATCAAAAAGCTGTTCAATATAATTATGATTTGTTCTGATATGATACCATCACTATCAGATACACTTTTGATATCACTTCTCCCAGAATACATGTTTATAATCTTCCAATCTGAGTTATGACATTGATTCAATACTAAAATATTCAACGAAACACCTGAACCAGTCATATACAAGATGGCTGTCATATAATAATTCAAGATAACATTACATAACCGACAATCGAACTTTGAAAGGTGTACTTCGCTGACCTTTTATTGCTCCTGTACTGAATTTACACACCATAAACAGATATGGTTTATTTTTGAAAACAACAAATACCCATTGGATTTAACGATAAGTATGTCCTACTGTGCAATGAAGGCGGCTAAGTAATGACGCTAGAAAAAGATGAAAGGGAAATCCTTGTCCTCCTCTAAAGTGTGGACGTCTTTAGGGAGACGGCTGGTTCTATACTTTATTGAATCGCATCGCGGAACAAACTTTGAGCGTCGTGGGTTTGTAAGGTGTTTTATGAAGTTTAGATCGAGGGTGGGGGCGCCGCGACGACCAGGGACGCCCGGATCAGTCACTGGAAACGCAAGTCAAGTGAGCCGTGAAGAGAGACTTACCCGACATGCATTGCGAGGGAGAAGAGAGGAGACGCTTCCTCGCAGGAAATGGATGTGGAGAGGAATTGCAGAAACCTAACCAATAAATACCGGAAGATCCTCTCAAGGAAAGTATTCAGGTACGAATGCTGGGAGAAGGTATAAACACGAGGGCTTGTTTTACTCTTGGGAGACGAATCTGGGTAAAATAGTTTTGTTTTGTGGCGCGGCAACAAATGGCCGGAAATCCATTTTAAATTTATTGCACATTTGATGCAATTCAATTTATAATTACTTAATTATATAAGTATCACTTTTCTGTCCGTCCGTCTGTGCGTGTATCATGTCTCCGGACCGGAACGGAACACGGCGTCCAATCGACGTGCGGTTTTTTGTTGGTCTTAACCCTTCAACAAGGACAATACAAAATGTTTTTCGTGACCCTAGGGGTAAGGATGGGAGTGGCTAGCGCACCAGAAAGTTTAAAAATCCAGGACCCGGCACCTCCACCAAATTTCAACGCATTGGGAAATTTGTAACTTTTGTATTCTTCTAAGTATTCTTATTCTAAGTAAAGTATTAATTAAGTAACTTCGGGCAAAATAAAATTTGGTTTGTTGGCTTTATGATACATGAGCCATGAATTGCACAATATTGCGTGTTGTTTCGTTTTGTTTTCTAACAGTTCAGCTACTTAAGTCGAATTCAAAATTAGTTTAATAATAAATAGAATAGGATAAGTTACACGGTATTATTAATCCGTCTGTCATATTAAATTAAAATAAAACATTGTTCTTGTCAATTTATTTATCTACAGGGTTGGCTTAGTCGCTTTGATTTAAAGCCCCCCACTGAAAATCAGTTATATAACTGAGTGGGTAGACTCTAAATACAATAAATTTATTTTATTATTATTTATTTATTTATTTATTTATTTATTTATTTAATAACCATGTGGAAGTCGGCTGATGTCGAAATATCGTTCAATATACATTTATTTTTTCATTATAAGTGCAGTGGACAGTTCAACAACTGCTCTCAAAGTTTCATCTATATAATATTGATTATTGTGTTGACTGGCATTTTATAGTCGACTATACTATCTAAAACACATGGTGTATAGTTGGAATATGATTGTAACAAAGCTTAAAATATTGCTGAATACATAATTATTTAGCAGACTTCTTGTACAAGAACATAATATTACTTTGCACAGTATCGACCAAAGTGTTTGTTTCATGATAGACAGCCGGAGTATTCGAGCAACAAACGATGATCGTCGAATTCTACTATTATATTACCACCGGTAAGCTAAGCTTATATTTATTACTTGGCTGTTAAGACTCGTTATGGCGTCTAGACGGTCATTTTATTAAACATTTCGAATAAAGGTTAAGGTTTTATGCCCAGCACAAAGTTTAAAGTATGACCTATGCCTCACAAAGGTATTAACACATTGTACGTCCAATGGAAGGATTCTAATTTGTGATGATTGTATGCATGAAAATCAGTCGGATATTCTTCGCCTTATAGGTAGGTATGTCTGACGTCAAGCCATTCGTAATTTTTTTCTACTTTAATGACTTGCGATTTAGGTCTCTGGAGTTCTTACACGCCGACTCAAAATAAATAGACCAATCCTTAAACGGTGGGCTATTTATAAAAAAACATCCTACCAACAAAACAAAATAATGAAACATGTTCTGCGGATTAACGTTCCTAAATTTCATTCATCAAATGACTTAATCAAGGATGGTGATTTTGAAGATGTTATAACTGGCGTCAAGTATTAAAAATCAAGACTTCAAAATGTAATAACGTTTCATCCTTCAGTTTGCTATCAAATCAAATCTGAATACATTATTGATGAATTTTTGAAAAGTATGTGTACCTAATTGTCCAATTGAAATTAACATTACAGGTTGAAATTGGTTATTCGAACTCAGGTATATGATTGTGTGAAATGAAAACTAACGGAACATGAACCCTTATATAATTTAATAAATAAAAAACAATGTTTTACCAATTTGGATGTATACGAGATCTGTATAGCACATCCTAAGGCTGCTAAGGATTCAAAACGCGCGAAGGCGGGTTTATAACTAAGCCTGTTTAGTAGGCTAAGGTTAGAGGAAACTACGTCTGCCTTTCAATAAGGATATTAGATAATGCCTTGAAGGTGGTGAATATTTAAAATAGAGAGGGATGTTTTACAATGTTTTAAATGAATAATCGCGTCTTGCAGAGCAGTGTCGAGTACAATGGCGACCGTGCACCCCCTTCCCTTCTAAGCCCCGCTTCCTGCACCCTGCTAATGTAATATCAGCGGCTCCCTTGCTGCTTTATTATCAGCCTTGTGGGGCCCAATTAAGAGGCAGCAGCTGTGAAAATTAATGGCGCACAGCTTTTAAGATGTAATTGGTCACATTCATAACTCGGACTAGGTTTTAGGCATGCGCATTAAGGTAGGTATGGTCTCAATCTCGTACACACCTTGTGGAATAATAAGGATTAATTGTCGTAGAGGCTTGTGTACACTTGAGCGCAGACACAAATCAAAACTGGAAACTTGTATACGTATATTGCGCGCCTTGAAATTCATCTCACATGAAATTGACTGTGAAATATTCTTGATTTTGATTTATGAATCTGATATTTAGAAGAAATGAACACTAACAAACACATAATAGATCTAAAACGCTGATTTATGTATTTGAAGGGAGTTGTCTAATTACGTCAAACGTCCAAGATGTTCCTAATGCGATTTATTTGCGTTGGCAGACCTGTTTTTGAGAAAGGGTACAAGTGTACACTTTTTTACTCTTTTATAAAATTATATTTCAAAATGGACAAAGATAGATTTTTTTCTGAAACCTGGGGATACAACAATAACGAATACAACTAGTAAAATCAGACCTTGAAAATAAATTCCTGCACTTGAAGGAATAATCCCTGACGAACGAAACTTCAATGTAAACAGCAGGTTTAGCGGCAGCAGCCTATATTGTGTAATAATTTATTATTGAATGCTAAGTCAAAGTAAAGTCAGAACACGATGTGATTTATTCGCTTATCTGCTTAGTATTCCAGCTTCGGCCGAATCCCCATGCACTAAGAGCCCCAATATTGTCGTATCAGACTCTTGAATGGAGAAAGGGAGAATAATTTCAATCTAAACCCTCTGATGGATGTGCTTAACTCTAATGTTGATCAACGGAAATTGCTTCGAGCCCTCTTGACGAAGGCAAGTCGCTTTTAGTGCGTGGTGTACTGTGTACTGTGTACACTCGGCTAATCCGGGGTCTTCGTGCAATGGCCTGTGAACTTGGAACACAGGACCGGGCTCAATGGGCATTGGGGTATTTGATGGAACGGGAAATGACACGGGCATGATGAGCCGTAAGTCCAAATTTTGGCACGGTGTGAATGTGGTAAATTAATTGAGTTACTAATTAATATCTGAAGTCCGAATGGCACAAAGTTTTACATCCAAAACATGTAAATTGACGTATTTAATTAATTTGTGGATCTAATACTTTTTGGGGTAAAAGCTTTAACGACGAAGCCTTTGAATATATGTTATTACTTATTAGTTTAATAACTACGTTAACTCCGAGACGTATTATGTGAATTAAGAAAAAAAGAGAATACTGGAGTAAAAACCACTCCTGTAAAGATCAACTGGTATACGATTAAGAAACTTTAAAAAAAATGAAGCTACTAATTTCATTCGACAAGTTCTAAAAGTGATAAACTTTAATTCGGATATTTCGAGGAATTACTGGAGCACAGCAAGCGATTCGACTTTTCAAAACTTAAGTCATTAGCTGTAGAAGTTATCGGATATAAAAGAAAGATCATAATGGAGCATTTAGTCATCTGAATTCACCGAAGGCATGATTACGACCAGAGAAGTTTATTACCAAGTTTTGATTGTCATAATGTGTTACATCGGCTTGGTTAATGTGCTCTAGAGCCTATAGAGCAGAATGTAAGAAAGTAGGTATAACCCCCGTATGCAAGTAATATTAAATGTAAATAGATATGTATTTTGTTGTCTGACTGTGAACGCAAGACCAGCTCCGGCTAGGCTATACAGCGCGATCAGGAGCATTGACTTGAGTGGATGTGTTGCGGGTTGAGGCAGGACCGTCTGCAGGCGCTCCACTAATCGCAGGAACTCGGGCAGGGGTAGTGACGGGGCTTCGACGCTTCGGGGGCCTGAACCAGCATTGCAAGACGTACGTGTCACTGAACTACCAACTTTTAGTGACGATGATTATTAGTTTGTCCTTCAACTTGTTTTGGTCATTTAAAAAATAAACAATTTATATTTGAAGGATGGAATTGGTAGATAGAAGCAATCAACCAACTTTCCAGGAGAAAATCTACATGTTTTTTTATTATTTTGGTTCTAGAGAGCCATGGACAAACAAAAAAAACCTAAGGAAATCGATACTTATTTTTTAGAGAAGTAATGTTTTCAAAAAATCATTAATATAATTCAATTGGGTTTTTAAAGCAAATATTTTCGTTTATTAAGTTATTAATCTGGGGCACAATAAACGAGCAAATGAAACGCAGTTTCGCATGGCTTACACAGTTTCTAGAATAACGGGACAAAATAAAGTGACTTTTTATTTGATAAATGGGCGTGGTGGCTGGCTATGCTACTATTGATCACTGTGTGTTGATAACTGTGCACACTTGTGAAGTCGTTTCAGCTTTATAGAGCCCCGACTGTATACACCTCTGTTAGACCAAACAACTCCATAGTTAAGGCTGATAGTAGATAGAAAGTACCATAGTTTACACAGCATTGTTATAATTATATCTTTGAACTAAAACAGAAAAGAAGATGGTGTGATATAATCATGTTTGCACTCTTTCATTCGCATGTTTGAATTATGGGGATGTAAATACTGTGCACACACACACACATTATTAAATGATCAAGGTGGTCTATATGTCAAGGCATTGGCATACCCAAATAAATATAACTTCTATAAGTTGAGTGTTGAGCCATGATCAATGCATATGTGGGGGCTGATTGTATACATACTGAGTATAAAGTTATGCACATTGTTATGACGAAATATATACGAAAATAGAAATGTGGATCGATGATAAATATGGCACTTATAACTTAAATTTGAATGAGAGCTGCCCGGTTATAAAATATTTTGGAATACAACACTAGCGAGTGTTTTCATCATAAACGCGGGCGTGTGTAGTTTAGTCTTCACATGTTACGATGAAATAATTAAGAAGACCAAAAAGGTGTCCTGATGTTGAGATATTTGCACACCGGCTACTCCGACGTTGGAGAGGGCTGGAAGGAAACTCCTCTCGATGTTAATTCGAACGTACGAGATTACGCACGTTCTGTCGTTTGCCGAGGCTAAAGCTATCGGCGCTCAGGACCAAGCCAAGCCTACCCGGTGCATGGTCGTATGGAAATGTGGGACCGAATATATCATCCCGTCTGACAGGGCAATTCTCTTATCTCTGGCGCCGGGGACGGGGAGATCCTGGGAGCGGGGATTTAGTTTACACTCGCAGCTATCACACTCCACAATATGCAATTCCACCCTTCCGCCTGCCTGCCTTGCACAATCCGAGCAACAAACATGCACCAGCTTTATAATTAAATCTAGTATAGCTCTCGAATACCGAGGCAGTAAAAACGTGGGGTACAATCTTTATACCGGTAGCATAGGGATTGAAAGCTTTTAAAACGGGGCACAGGTGTGTCTAAACGGAATAGCTCCAGTTAAAAGCATGATTGGCCAATTCCAGAAATGGGACACGTAATGACAACAACACTGAAACATTTTAAAAGGTTTTCGTGAAATCGATTATGGAAATGGTAAAAATACGAACTCGCGCATCCTATAAAATTCAAACGCGAGATTGTTTTGTTCGTCGTAAAAAAATACAACATTCGGAGAACCAGAAAAACGTGGTCTTTTACGATCGTATAATTGAAGCGTATAAACGTTTCCTAAATGACACGTCAAGTCCGAGCAGTGTGTAATCTCCATGGGTAACCTCAGAAGGAGAGAGAGAGAGAGAGAGAGAGAGAGAGAGAGAGAGAGAGAGAGAGAGAGAGGAGGAAAATAGATAAAGAGATAAACAATAAGCGGTTCCAAGAAAATACAGCATGAAATAAACTTACAGCATCGCTATTTCCGAACACAGTACAACAAAAACCACCCCTTGTCGTTTCTCCGGCAGCGAGAAGGAAGGAGGAAGCGGCAACAGAGCAGACAAAGAGAGTAGGATGATGATGACATGTCAGAAGGTGTCAGCCATATTTCACGCTCACATTGTTACCCATTGTTATTATGTAGCAAGTTTCCACATGGCAGCGCCGCATCGATCTGGCTAGCGACTCTAATTCATATCTAGGCTGGATTTCCGATCCACGGCTTTGCGCCCATTCTTCTTGTTCACGTTGCTTATGCCCATGTCGCGTCATCTCGTCTGCACTCATGACAACCGTCGTAAACGAAGCAGTCTTTTGTATTTCGTCACGGAGGAGGAAAATTAACCAAATAAACCCTTGTAACAATCGCGAGTCTTACTCAACACTTCCGGCAGATTATTATTACTACTCTCCGGTTTACGAGCAATAAATAAATCATCAACAATCATTGAGGGAATGCAAGTGTTTCAACGGGTTTAATAAATGGAAAAGTACACTATGTTTTGACATAACAAACATTATGTCGTATAGACGCGGAAATGAATACTTGGTCTTCAATTATAACTCTAGGGCTGAGCTCTATGATATATTATTCAATTATGTATGTCACACAAAAATATCAACATCGGTATATTATCAAAATTGTATTAATTGTGAGAAACAAATTCAAGGTTTTCAAAAAGCGTTGAATGACCCGGCACCTCCACCATAGGGCCTAATTATGCCGCGAATCGAAATTTGAAGAAATAGATACATTTTTCTTAGGCAAAAGGCAATTGGAGCATTTTGGACGAACACATTTGAGTTCCTTAAACTTTCCCTTCATCGTTCTGTTTTTTTACAATACTTTTTTTCAATTTTTTCCTCATATCAATTTTGATATTTTGATAATATGGAGTCCAAATATCGATATTGTATCTAAATAACGATTTCTATGAGTAACATAAGTTATAAAGAGCCGACAATTTTTTATATTTTTTATATGTGAATTAATATTAATTAATCATATCTAATATACACAGCAGCAACACTGTTTTGATAACCTTAGTTAAGAAGTGTGCCCCCCGGTGTGAGTTATGAAATATTTTTGCAAAATAACTGGTGGACAATTATATCCGATTTATACTGATACTTTGGCATTGGCACTGTGAAGATACAAAAATAATCATCTTACAGTCCGTTAAAATAGCTTGTTTTAGGAGACACAATGGGACATTTCCGCAGTACTATTGGCATTGAAAATATGTTCTGGAGTTACTGTAAATAAATTTACATTTTTATACTATTCTAACCCTTCTTTCTAAGGTCTTCCCACAACTGAATTATTTTCTTCATTATTTCTATATAATAAAATTGGTAGCAACTAACTGACGTGCAACAGAGACCTACACCCTGAGTCCTGACATAAGTTCAGAAGAGCAATTCGACACTAGATAAAACAAATTTGAAATAGTTAGTTCTCCTTAGCAAAGCAACACATTTCAATCCAAATCTGAGCCCAAAAGGCGCCAACATCCCTCTAGAATGATTTAACTCGGGGTTGAATAATACCAATAATGACCATGAACTACTAAATAGCAAAACGTCCATCAACTACAAAAAAATACTTCAGGCAAACGTAAACAACGAAATCGAATGATAATTGCTAAACCGTATCGCAATAACATAAAGGGTTAGCGAGTTGGAATGGCGTGACAAAATCATGATGGTTATCGCCGGACAATTATCACCGCTTGTCCGAGTACTGATGGCGTCATCACAGGCTCGCTGGACCAAGACAATGAAGTTAAATGACTCAGCTGGTTCTGACACAGGGTAAAAAAAAATCGTGAATGTAGTATTTAAAAAAAAGCCGACGTAACGATAAACTATAACGTAACCGCATTTAACTTTTTTTTTAATGTACACAATAAAATTGAAATCTAAAATATCGTGCAAATATTTTGCCACGTTGTATTGTGTGATGTGATGTGTGTTGGCCTACCGTATGTTAACTGAATCAATATCACTGCTGGTGTCAAGTAAACGCTTACCTGGAAAGAAGAAAAACTTGAATTAATACAAAAACAAACAAATATTATTTTTGTTGTAAAAATAATAGCAAATCATTAGGTACAAGATTAGATCAATTTTGTGTGATTGTGTTTTTGAACGAGTCACTGAAGACAACAATATTAGGCCCCATTGAGTAGATAATTTACTACTCAGAAAATATAAGACTTTATTCACACAATAATCAAAGTGATTCACATTGGGTCTATACTATTATGCATGACTTGAATACAAGTGTAGACCTACTGATCACAATATATTTGCAACAAAATCTACACATTATCTGCATGTGATACATAAGAGCATACAAATTTGTGTCACAAAATTGCATGCAAACATAACTAACGAATTTAACAAGTGTTTCTTTTTTTTTTGTTTTATCGGTTGGAAAAAAATAGAATAGATCGCACTCGCAGCCCCACTACATTTACAATATACTATGATATGTCGTGCTCTTCAAACAACCACGGCAATTGTGACGCTATCCCTTGACGGTTGGTTTGCACCGGAGGAATTACAGTGGGTGTGTTTTGATGTCTGTACTGGATCAGGATGATGTAAGCTCTTTGTATTCCTAAATCTCCTGATATTATAATACTCGATCAGGACTGCAGAGAGAAGGAGAAGGTACAAGTAAATCATGATCAGCGTTTCTCTTTGGCCGCACCGCCGGGGCCGGTAGGGGCAAGTCACGTGGGGGAGGGGGGGGGGTCAAGGTGACAACCGTGGGTAGTAGGTTACATCTTTCTCAGTTAGGGCGTAGTACATCTATCCATTCATGTACACACGATTTTGAGAAACATTAAGTAACTGGATGTAGCGTTACGTTCAGAATGTGTTTCTAAGATTGATGATCGCAACCCAATTCAATTAACATCTTTAATTAATTTTAATTCCTGTCTTAAATTTTAATTTTCTGAATCCTTAGACAATCTCTTTCCTTTTATCATGATTTTCAAGGCGTAGATTTGTGCGATCCATGATGTACACGAAACTTTGTTTGGCCTGTTTGCTGATGGTACAATTAGTATTGTGTTTTATGACACACACACATCTTTTTCCGGCTTCAGGTTGTACACACAAATAGTACACAATTAAATTATAAATTAGCCACGCAAAGCGAATGAATGGCATGCGTATGTCAGGGCGTAAAATGAAGGTGCCTCTAACCTTTAAATCTGCCAGTCTAAAAGCTCACACCATGCACGTCGTTCCTTTCAATAAAACACAATATGTAAAGTTCGAGCACCTGACGTCATCATAGGGAGGGTGAATAAAATATCTGGGATAAAATAATACAAAGGAATGAAAACAAGTCTTGAGATGCCTTGGATGTAAGTTGGCAGGTAGGCCTGTACATTCCTCGCATACCATGAGGACAATACGGTCTGAAACGCGAGGAGAGAGAGGAGCATTTTAAAAAACAAGAACTTTCTGAAGTTGCTTGTTAGAGAGAGCGGTTCGCCTCAGCGGAGGTATGCAAGATTCATAATAACAATGTCACAGCGGTGTATGTTCGTTATCGCCCCCCCACCCCAACATTCTCTCACTGCTACACCCAGCCATGCGTGATCTTCCATCTCATCGTTTGATAGAAAAAAAAATAGTAAAAAGTCCCCATGCTTAATAAAGAGTTAGAAATGTATTTTTTTTATATCTCGCACAGCATGGGCTCTAACTTCTCAGTAACAAATCATGTGACAAACAGTGACTGTCACAGAATTACTGGCTTGCTTGCAGTTAAATAGCTAGCGAGATTCATGAAGACTCTTAATGGATGAGCATTCACAACGTCTTGTAGGTAGGCGTGCAAAGCAGTCGCTCATTCACGCGCCAACAAACAACAATGTGAGTAATTCATCTCGGTAAATAAACCACATAACAAGTTTGAACCATTTGGCACTCACTCGTGCTATGTGCTGCGGGCAACTATTTTGTTATAGAATATATCAGTACTCAATCGATAGTGAAACTTACGAAGTATTGATTTGGTAGAAATAAATCGAGGAAAAATAAAAGTAACATCAATTAACAAAAGAAGAAAAAATAACCTTCCGAATACTGAAAACCGGAGTAGAAGAATGACACAACACAATACAAAAATGTACAACTCATTGATGTAAATACAAATAACGGTATTTTCAAAGTTGACGGGAATGTTTTTGTAGATCGTGTAATTTTTTATTTACTTGCCACATTATTATTTTGTGGTTGTTTATCCTCTTACTCAAGTTACCAACGAAGTTTCGTTAAGTTTGTTAAGCTTTTTCATTTTTCTCCGGAATGTTTCTCCGATTTCAAAACCCGTATTTATAAACACCCTCGCGTTGTGTGGCCTGGTTGGTATACGTTGTGATTAACTGCCTTTAATCTAGATTCAAACTCGGGTCGTCATGAATTTGTCAGTGAGCTGCGGTGGTTGAAACCCACGCCGGCTCACTCGTCATGGTGCACGTATGCAAATGATCCAGAAAGTCCACAGCGATGGGGGGGGGGGGGGGGGGCTCGATAATATGCCCGTATCTCCACGCCACGGGCCAGGGTAGCTTGACTGACAGGGTATATAACAGAAGAGAAGAGAAGGCACATTTCACATTCACATATAGCCCCGCTCGATGTGTGCAAAACAAATTAGATCATGGGCAATATACACTCGCTGGACGAGGCAAATGGGCATTCGGAGTTGCAATCAATTCGGTAAATAATTCACGAGACCACGCTTTGCGGGTGGGCTGACTCGATGTTCAGTGTGTGTCTAATATGCACCCATGTATAATTGCACTACTAGGATCATAGCATTGCCCAAGGGGAAAATTTCGGCATATTATTGTGAATGTTTTAAACAGAACAAACAAAACCGTGTATGAAGGCATATTTTTTTGTAGAAGGCCCAGTTTGCTTGAAGCATTACAGATTATATTGACATTATTAGCAATTTACGATTAAAATGAATGTAGATAAACAAACGACGACAGGTTGCAAATCATCAAAGAGACAAATACTGATTAGCCTATAATTACGATTTGTTAGGTTCTTTTGAAACGCACCCGTAAAAATATATTTATGAATAATTGAACGATTTCACCATAAAGTGTAGGCCTAATTATTTATTTTGTTATTTCACTATATTCGTGCTCTAAACGAAAAGTCCTTAACTAAGTTCGCCAAAGTTTAATACATACTTTAAGAACAAACAGTCTAATGACAATGTACTTATAATATGTGTATTTTAGTGAACCATACTTCGTTCGATAACGGCGAAACTGTAACTGATGTGTTCGTTTCATGAAGTATTGGCAAAAACTCCCTTACAGGCAACTGTTACCACGTGCTCTATGTCTTTGCGAAGCGTACTGTACTCAGAGAAGGTGATTTTAATAACAATTGCGGAGGCGTAATGGATAGAATTGCTGGACTAAAATACGAACCAGATACATTTACATTCCATTCGGAGGCCTTTCGTTCTTTACCTCAAAATGTAATTAGGATCCGAGTCGGATCTCGCTTGCCAGAGCTATTGTCCCCCTTTCGACGTAAACTAAGGGCGATGCCTGGGGCGGGGGGGGGGGGGGGGGGGGGATATCGAGCCCGTGTTTCCCGTAAAGGACGGGAATTAGCATCACTTGCACGGAGTAACGCGACATCCAACTAAGAACACAGAGAGCTGCGAAGAATTCAATTTCTAATTACACTTCCTTATAGTTATTGTTATGGCAAGAAAGCTTGAAATCACTTTTAAGAATGAATATAATTCTAAAAAGTGATATGGATTAAGTACAAAAATAACAATTAATGGTATGGGAGTACACAGTGGGGAGCGAATAAGCTTATATCGTTGCAACGTGTTTTCATTCGAATATCCAATAGACTTTGGTGGAGGTGCCGGGTCAAGGCTAGTCCCGGTCTTCGATGAACCTGAGTTTACGAAAACTTTCTGTACTAATATCTTTGGGTTTAGAATTCAAAGCTAATATCATCCTTGTTGAACGGCAACGCCAACAAAACAGCTGCATGTGAATCATGTTCGGCTGTTAGTGAGAGACGGGACACACGCACAGACGGATAGAAAAGTGTTGCATATATCAGGGAGTTTCGCTCCCTTCTACCTTATTATGACGAGAGGAATATAATAATTCCTAGTTATAATGACTATGCCAACTAAATATATGAACAGTATTTCCAAATTTCTCTCTACTCCCGGCCACCCGCCCCCCCCCCCCCACACTAATGATGCACTGTTTAAACTTTTCTTTTACTTTTTAAATACTTTATTTTCCACTGATAACTCTTATTTTGTGAATAGCTTTTTAAATATATATATATATTCTTTCTTGATAATATTTTGTAAATCATTCTTGCAGTTGTTTTTTGTCTGACTTATTATTATTATATTAAACCAAAGCGACCAAACCACGAGTGAGCGATATAACCAACCAAAGATCGATATTTTTTAATGGGAAATGTGGCAATCAGTGGTATGGACAGTGCGAACACCCGTGGACCAACGCCAGAATCAACAAGACCGATTCAGAACAACTTTTTATTACGTGCCTCGTTGCTAGGACGGCTCCAAAGTGGCCGTTTACTAATTCCTAAGACAAGAACTGATGAACTTAAGTCCAAATCAAACTTCTGCCTAGAGCGGGAATTGAACCCATAATATTTAATTTGTTTGACTATTTTTGTAAAAAGTTTTTCAACGAATCGTTGGTGTGCGATAATCGTAATACCTGGCGCTGGCACTTAAATAAACATTGTTTTATTACAAAAAAAATGAAAATCCCTCTATAAACAATACAGCAACGAAAATGACATTTCCCCCGTTTTCCCCAGTAGTGTGAGCGAGCCAACTGTCGGGCAACAATAACAAAACACACTCGGCGTGGCCGTCGTTTGTTACCGGCTTAATTCAGCCGGGTGACAAGGAAGCTATTAGTGAACGCTGGGAGGAATGCTAGAGGAAAACATGTCTTCCGGATCAGATCCGACGGAATATAATATATTATCTCGTGCGCTTTCAACACGCCCTACAGTACCCTACATTCGATGTAACACGAGTGTTCATTACTATAGTTGCTGCATTATGCAACAATACATATTGGCGAGGAAAAAGAGACAAAATTACATTTTCGTGATGCAAATTGTGTACCATTGTAATTATTTTCATCGGCTTTTGGAAAGTTGCATTGCATTGCTAGTTTTAGTACATTTATTGGATGAGCGTAGCGAGCGTAGCGAGCGAAGCGAAGATTCCATTTCACTACACTGGAGAAAAAAATCCGGAATGTTTTTTTTTTTTTTTTTTTTTTGTATTTTTGTCTGTTTGTCCACACGATTCCGGCTAAACCGATAATCCGATTGCGATGAAATTTTATGGAGGCCTTCGAAATCTCTGAACTTAGAACTGCCACGTTTTTGAGCGCAATCGGAAATTTTTTTCTCATGAAAATCGCAATTTTACGATTTTTTTCAATTTTAAAAAATTTCTTCGACTTATAACACCTACATGCTTTATCCGATTTTAATGATTTTGCACAGAACCTTTATTTTACGAATTTAGATATTTTTGTGAAATTTGAGCGCAATTGAAAAAATATTTATCATAAAAATCGAAATTTTACAGGTTTTTTCTTTTTTTAAACAACTCTTTGACTTATAACACCTACATGCTTTATCTGATCGTAATCATTTTTTCGCAGAATCTTTATTTTATGAATTAATATATTAGTGTAAAATTTGAGCGCAATCGAGAAATTATTTCTTATGAAAATCGCAATTTTACGATTTTTTTAAAGGGGTATTTAACCACTAAACTCAAAAAATATATTTCATTCAGGCTAACTAGTAATGAATTTAGCAATTAACAGAAAAATTATTGGGGCCACCATGACCTCCCAAAAAATTGTCAAACATGACATTTTTCGAGCTAGGTCCCATCGGCAAAAATCTCCCATAAGAAATAACATGGGGACGATCTTTATGCCCCGTGACCTTGGAGGGTTTTGATCCAAAAAAATATTGGCCATTATTGACGTACTCGACAGCCTTTTCTGTAAATTCTCTATATTTTGTTTTGTAATTTGGGCAAGTAGTTTAGTCAAAATATGCTGATTACCAAGATGGGGTCTGATTTTGGAATGCATATTTTTGCGTGTTTGAGGGTATATTTGGGCACAGTTTCAAGACACGATGTTATAAAGGGGCATTTTAGATTGGTACCATGCTCTAGTATCTATGTGGACCAAAAAATAAGCAGGTTAAAGCCGATTTAGGAAATTTTCCAAAACACCAATTTTCGCCAATTTCTGGATCAAAAAAATTAAAAAAAATCGTGTTAAATCACAGTTACAAGATATAATTTTTTAAACGGTCATTTAAGTGTAGTATTGTGCTATAGATCACGTGGTAAAAATAATTTTGGGGGTTTTTAGCCCCTTTAACAATTACGATTAATTAAAAAAAATTAAAAAAATTAAGTTAATTTTTAATTTAATTTAATTTAATTTAAAAAAAATTTCAACTAAGTAATGATTTTGCCACAGAACAACAGAAAATTCGCATAACACATGGCAGCTCACTGCACCAATTACGCTCATCCAACAACGCGGCGGGACTTAAGCGTTTTCCTAGTGTAGAATGTATATAATCAATTAGCGAGCTTGCCCACTTATATAAATTACTTTCTTTTGAGTAATTTAAAAAGTGTTTCACATTATTGCTACAATTCAAAACGTGCTTTAACTTAAGGATGTCGTGGTAAAATACCAACACTACCATCAATGGATTTATTGTGTGATAAAATTAAATTTTCCTTTTCAATTTGCTTGTATTTCTCCACTTTTTTTATGGACCAACTACCAGCCATGGGTGTTGTTATATGAACCAGCACAAAGCCAGTACTTTCTTACGGGCGCAAACAAATAACACGCGTTTGCTCGCCTTGTTTCACAACAATGGCCCCTGACGTCATGTAGTTAACATGGCTTGCGGTTGTCCTGAACAGACACAAAAGATAGCGACACCGAATCCTCTCCACTCAAGCCGCCTGATAGAACAAAAGAGTCGCAGCTATTATGTATAACGCACCCTTTTATGAGAGAGGCCTACTGTTTACATATCCATGACCACAAGGGGCGAGTGCGGCCGGTCGCCATATTGGTTTGATGATGCACAACGCAAGTCGGCTAATGTTTCTTGTTTAAAAAACTTGCACAAGAATAAAAATAAAACATAAGGGTTTGCATAAAAGAAATAAAAATAATTATTTTGGGATATGCACAAAATATATTTTGATCCAGAAGCAATGAATGCAAATAGAAAACTGTAATGGCTGATGGCAATATAAAATTAGAACGGCAATGTATATAAATGTATATAAATAAGACCAACTATACCAGGAAAGAAACGACAAATGGCTTGCTGAAAAACATATGCCGTTTCATACATTACGAAAGAAAACAAAACAAAGAATGTGTACGACAAAGTATTTGAAATTCTATTTGGAGATGATTTTGATTTCTATTTTCACATTACTAAAAGGATGTTTTTATTGGTCGCGACGGTAATAAATTGCTTCAACAGATTTTGGCAAGAGAATAATATTTTAAAACGCCAACACCTGCGCTTCTTGTGGTTGTGCGCATGGATGCTCTCCAACACGCTAATAGTCTTATCTTGTCACAAGACAGCAAGCACCCTCCTCCCCTTCTGTCTCATCTCAGCTCGCATTACATACCCCCCTACACATGCCGCAGTCATCACATGTGTGTACATTTCACATCCATGCTGACTGATGAGCTTATACTTGACTATAAATTAATTAACGTAATTTAAGCTAGCTAATTCATGAAATGAGGGCATTGGTACATTCGAGTAGTAGGCTCTGTTTAAAGTGGGGTAATAACAAGTCAAGGGGGAGAAAAGAAAATATCTATGAATAGATCTCTGCTGAAATATTCAACATAATAGTTTCTATTTTCTAGTCTGTGGTCAATTTCTATGATGTAAGGTGTGTGGAGTATAGACTTCTAGTTGCGTGTACGTTATTTTAGTTCATTTAGTTGTTTAGACCGCATAAATTTGGCAGCCAAAAAGTGTAGGATCATATTGAATGGCTGTCAAACAAGGATGTGTACACTCTTCTATATCCGTACACGATTTTTAAGTTATCAGTGATTTGTACGGAAAATACTAAAATTTAAGTTTTTTAAACAAGTTCAGAACCATCAACATAATATTTATTTTTACTATTTTTCTCAAACCATACAGTGTCAACTAAGAAGACTTATTTTACGTTTCCATAAGATCTGTGCAACGTTTAGGACATTTATTATGTCAGTCAGTGAAAACATGCATGATGGTTTAAAGTTCTTATATGCCAAACCACTCTATACAGTGTAATCACTTGCAGTGGTAGTTTAACTTTGTCTTCAGGTTTTACAAAATGGTCCCCTACTGTATCTGCTTGCTCGTGTAGTAATCTTAAAACAAAATCTGAGCGGTCTGTGAGATTGGAGATGTACCCTACCCCACTTCCATTTGTCTGAATTATGGAAAGCGATACCGGCCGAATAATGTTTGTCATACTCAACACCCCTTTATGTCTATCCGAGGCCATTATATTTCTCGGTAGGTATTAACCATGACGGGATGACTATCTTAACTAGCCATTACGCTAATTACAATTGTCCCTTCGTCATTGAAACTAAGAATGAAATGGTGTTTCTCACAACACACCGCCTGGTACTTAGGCGAGAACATAGAGAATTATTGGCCATTTCCCTCACCTCAAAGACGCGTTGGGGAGACGTTTGCCCGGTTTATAGCGCCAGCGAGCTTGAACTGTGTCAAAAACATAAGGCAAGACGTGTCCAGCCAGCGTTTGACCTCTATCAAAGAAACTTCACGGACATCTACGTCACATTTTGACGGTTTGATCGAAAGCTTGATGAATTATAGATGATAAATCAATATTTGTTTCTGAGATAGTGTGTATCGTCGACAGCACTCAAATATGTCTTATACGCCATACCATGATTTGATGAGCACTGCACACAAAATAACGTATGGATTAGCCTAGGAAGAAGAAGTAAGCATCAACATTATCATTACGACGTTTTACACGTGCTAATATATTTTAACCAGAGAAGCACATTGATATAATGTATAATATATATATTGGCTAAGTTCATGCATAACTGAGTGGGTCGATTGTCATGACTGTACTTATAGTTGATACAACTTTATACTATTACTAGTCGGTTACTAGTCGGAAATCATAGGTATAGTATTAAATGTACTATTTATATTGTAAACTAGTTTTCCTTTTTTAAATACGATCTAGCTACACTGATGGGGTATAGTTAGTTACTAGTTAAAGATAAGTTTTTTAAGCATTTAAATTTAGAATATTTAGTATTAATCGTTTCAAATTTAGCATTTTGGAGCATCAATTCTGTTCTTTCCACGAAACATTCTAATTCCATATAACCACATAAAACATTAGAATACATTACATTACATCTCAATATAATAAAACTACTGAACTGAACTGATTCAATAGGTATTGAAAAACTAATTTTTAGTAAAATTAGCATATTGTAGAGTTTTATAGAACATATTATATGTTCACCGATTTAGCATAAAAACTTAAACGTTAAAAAACGTAACAGTACCAAAATAATAAATATAATATAATTGTGTTGCATTATGGGAAACGCAAGGTGCGATGGTACCACGCTAGCACGTAGGAGACTGGAAGGGCAATAAATAACCCTCCCAACCGACGTGTCCTCCACACTTTCATCTCTGCCTGTCCCTAGCGAAATATGAGTAAAAAAGTGCGAAGAAGGTCGGTAGGGGGAGGAGGTGTGAGCCCGGTATAAGGCGACGGCAATAAATAAACACAAGCGACGTGTAGGGAGGAACTCTTCTTATTAGAGGGTGGTGCATGGAGATCGAAATAAGTGAGACGACGACGTATGCGTGTGTGTGTGTTATAACACACATGTTGGCTCCCAGGGCGACCCACATAAATAACCAGACAAATGAAATGTCAACTCCTGGCGAGAAATATCGCTATCATTCTCAATGTTGTAAACTGGAAGTATTCAAATCTAAAACCAAGTGGCGAAGAAATTGACCTGTCAACGGTGGTGGGTACGTGCCACCCCCTATAAGTCACCTATAACAATCCTCATCGACTTTTCTACTGAAATGTGCAAAAAGTCGAACAATTTTTAAAAACTTGTATTTTTTTGTTTCCGATATAGGTAGATATTTTTAAATTGCAATAAAAGCTAGCAGAAATTTGATAGTCTTGAACCGACTGTATATCGAAACGGAAAGAATAAAAAATCGCCGATTTAAAACGAACTCAGTGGATGAAAACGTGACTTCTGTTGCTGTGTTCCACCGGCACCAGCATTGCTCTACTACACTCCCAGCAATGATCAATGACCCAACTTACAAAGGTGGCATATTCTGGCTAAGAGTTATCGTTATTATTTTAAATATTTTCATTAACAGTAGTTTTATAGTTGTTAGTCACTCAAGTCAAAAGTAATGGCAATGCAAACCATGAGCGGTACACAAAATGAAAAGCAACAGAGATAATTGAGCACCCTACCCATGCAACACCGGTTCTTAACTCATCAGACAGATTTTCTCTCCGGCATGTAGGAATATTCTCCGAGGACTCGGATCCGGGACTTAAGACTGAATTGAAATAAAACATCGTCTCCCCCAACTAAGCTGTCGAGCCTCTCTCCACAGACCCGCTACTAGAGTAGACTCCTGGTAACAACTTCCAGTCGGGGTCTCTAAGGAAATCATTGTGAATGCAAGGAGAAAATTTATTTTGTGATTACCATTCTGCGTGATCCAACCGAACCTTATCGGCCTCCGCCCCCCCTAGAAGCAAAGACTACGGCCTATATTCCACACATGTTGGTATTTACCGTCCCCGGAGACACCTTCTCCCACACCACCCCCATCATTCGCAACCACGGGAACGCATATACTCGCAGACTTGACTACAAACAATCACTTCCACTAAGTACGACCCTTCTACTTCGATTTCAAGGATGGTACGCGTAATTCAGAGACGAACCTGTTATGGGAGCGATTGATTTCGTTCGTTACATTTGAATCAGTAAAGAGAAACGTTCCATGTCCTTTCAGAGTTAAATCTAAATAAACACGCTCGTGGCTGTATAAATAAATTCATTGAGGAAGGGTTCGGGTGAGAGCATCGCCGCGCAAGCCATGAGCCGTGTGCAACCAAGGAGTATGGGTTCGAGTCCCGTGTAGGGCAGCGACTTCTGCAATCTCCCTTTTCTCAGTTCACAGCAATAAGTGAGGCGGCAATCATTAGCACGGAAACAGTCGAGGGACGAACAGGCGCGTAGGAACTCCTTTTCGAGTGGGGGGGGAACAACAAATCTGCTGCCAAGCACGGGGGGTTTGGGGGGCAGAGCCCCCCAACTACAGCGCCGCAGGCGAAAATTTTGAAAATTAGGTTTTTAGAGTGTGTTTGGTGCGTTCTAGAAAAAAATCGTGGGCTGAATGCAATACCACATTAATGTATTTTTTGTACAGTAAAAACTATAAAACTATAAATAAAATTGGAATATGCTACAACCATTGAATATGCATAGGCTTATCATTGATCACGTCCAACAATAATAGGATTGTCGAAATTGTTGGTCATAAAGGTAAGGGAAAGGGAAGTGGAGAATACACTGCAGACGTGCCAAAACAAGTCATTATCAGTAAGTATAATGGATTAAAATCACTATTAATAGTCTTATCACTTAAAATTCGTTATTCAGAATTTGTTTCCGTGCGTATTTTCAGCGAGACTGAATTTCTAAGATTCTGAAGTGGGGGGGTCACGGTAAAAAGTGGGGGGGGGGGGAAATTCCCCCCATTCCCCCCCCCCTTCCTACGCGCCTGGGGACGAATGAGTTTATGCCCAGTCACAGAAATCTTGTTGTCTGCTCGTATTTCGTATATGCATGGTTTCCAAAAGTAAATTTGGTGTAGCTTTATACGTATCAATTTTGAAAACGATTCTATTGGAGGTCCTACAATGTAAATAAAAGTACGTAGTGTTGAAATTTAAACTCCCGTCAACGATGTGACATGACATTCTGTTGTTTTCTCAAATTTCGTTTAATCCTAATGTGGGTGTGCGAATTATATTGTAAGTTTGTAACCTGATAAATGAAATAAAATAGATAAGATTGATAGCTACACAAATACAGGGAAGAATCACCAAAGAATATCCGGGGTAGAATGGTGTGGGTGTAGAATACCATTTAACTTTGGGCGGAAGTCAACTGAGTGAAGAAAATGCTGAATACAAAGTTTCTCGTTTTTCGTCTAAAAGTAAAAAATAATATTTATACTACAATACAAAAACAAAAGGAGCTAATAAATTGTGTTTTTAAGTTTTCAACATCTTTCCTACCCAAGTTTCCAAATAAACTTTTCTCCTCGAATATGTATCCCCCTCTTCCTAAGGGAGAATGGGACGAAAAAACTCATTTAAAATAAAGCCAAGGAAGCATTAAAAGAGCTTATTATAATGGCATAACTCTACTTCTCAACCTCCCCCCTAATAACTCGCGAAGAAGGTCCCATCAACGATAGACCGCGGCGCATTAGAATATCTTGTCAAGAGTGGAGAAAACGAAACGAAACTCGACGGATTCATTATGCGAAAAGTTGTTCTACTTTTACTTTTTGGGCAGCTTCATTTAGTCCAGAATGTATTAATTTTTATATTTTAACTTATTTATTTGGGTTTTAAAAAAGTATATTCAATTTTATATGATGAAGTATGCAATATGAACGCCATAATAATAACTTTTTATCACGCATTTATTATAGACAAAAATTGATTTCCGATGAAGGTCGAGGGGGTGGGCCAATTTAGACATCTCATCTACAACTACCATTCATTGTAAAAACAAGTTGCAATTACAGATATAACCATATCCTGCTTAATTTTCAACATTTCTCACTCTATTTTCTTTTTGTTACTGAAATTCAAAGTTTTATATAGTGTACCAGCCATGAAAAATAAAAATAAGTCGCGTCCGAAGGCGAGAATGTATACATAATGTATTTCCATAAAATTCTCTTACGGTATCTTAGCGGATGTAAAAGCTTGCTAATAATTCATCGCCGAGTCAAAAGCTTCACGGCTCTTAAGACGGCGCGAGGTGAAAAAGTTCATCACATAAGCGGATTATTTTAGCAGCCCTTTGTTGCTTGCTCTCTATCCCCCTACCAGCTTAACTGTCGCCTCCGCAAGAGCCACTTCAATTACGTAAAAACTCGGCGTTTTACGCCCAAACTCATCAAGCGAGCCGTGAAAACTAACACCACTTTGCATAAAGCTGCCAGAAACATTGATAAAACAACTCACGCAGGTAATAGCTGCATTAAAATTACATTCATGCACCTTGATGCTTTGTTATCAACCCCTCGACATCTTTATTTTAGGCAGACTAATTAAATAAACCAGTTATCCTAACAATAAGTAAAGAACAGAAGTCTAGACAAAGAAAATTCACCCAACTTGTTTGTTATACCCGATAAATAAAGTTTTAATGAGTCAATCATTTTAAACTAATACAAAATACAGGTGTACATCACAATAGTATATTTGTTGATTATAGTTAATCAGGGTGTTATGCCGCGAATACAGAATACACCCATTTTAAGGGAGACAAATATGCAGTTGTCCTTAAATTTACTATGCCATTAAAATTTCTTAACATTTTGTTAAAGTAACCCAGTGCTGCATGGTTTAAACTGCACATACACAGTTATACATCTCAGTACGCATTTTACATTCATACACGTTTATTTACAATCGTTAATATTAGTAAACAGTAATCAAGTTAGATGGTGCACACATAATTCGCGAAACAAAAATTGCATGCATATTATTGGCTTTCGTAAGAAGTGTATTTGTTTTGAAATGCAAACGGGTGGTTATTTGACTTTGACCCCCGCGGAAGATTAAGAGAATGAAACGGGTGGAGGCGCGATGACACCCCAACTGCGAGGGATGATCAGCAAGAAGCCGTTTGAAAACCACCCGCAGTTGATTGATTCCTTACCGGATGATGTGGGGTTTGTCTTCGGAAGCCGTCGACTTACACTGACGTTCCATCCGCGAATCAAACGAATAGAAATAAATACACCCACGCAGAACACTTGTAACCGCTTTCATTCATCTCGACAAAGAAAGCAAGCTTCTCTAAATTATTTACACGTCCGCCACGAACAGCTTACGGATGCCGTTTTTGAATACGCAATGCAAGCGGGAGTGAAAAATAAATATGTGGAGATGTTTCCGTGTTATAGCACCCCTACCCCAATACAACAGAACTGGTCTCCCACGCAGAGGATAATTCCAGTCTAGCCTCGAGTCTTGTGCAGCGAGCTTGGCGTGGGACGGAAATCATTACAACCGAGATAAAGAGATAATTGTGGATAATTGTGCAGACATATAGAGTTATGTTGGCTGCACGCAGTTCGTTCTCTTGACTTCGTGGAGCTTGGATCTTATTGCATCGTTGTGGCACACTGCACTCGAGCGTCTCGAATTAATTTGCAAGGTATTATTACTTTGTAAATTGTAAGGTTGTATTATTATAACAATGTATTGGGGTGATACGAGTTGTGTTAGTGCTTTAATAAACATAAATGCCAAGAGCAACAAATATAAATTTAAATAAATTTACATTTATATTTATATACCCAGAGAGCATTTCAACTTTTTCTTCTACGCGTGAAGAAGCTCATACTAATTGGAATGTATATAATACTAACCCAATGAAGGTGTAAGTAATAATTTATTTTCAAAATATTCCCTATACTATCAGCAGGTGTCGACAAATAGGGATAAACGCCGACTGCATGCACATAACAATGTTCACTTGTATCAAGATCGATTGTCTATTTGTAATACCAACCTAAAATCATACATTGCGAACACTAATAAGAGAAGACAATTCCGAACCGAAACCGAATCAACAATAATTATAATAGAATGAACTTATGTGCAAATTAAAAAAATATATCTATATTATTTATACAGTGTTGATTTGATGCCTGATCCCGGATCAACAAGGGCCGCTTCCATGGATCATACGCTCTGCAGCGTAAAAGCTGAGAGTGGCCGGAAGGTGGTCCGTGTACAGTGCATTCAATTTTAAGTAAACAGAATCAGAAAATTAATCTGCAATCTGCAGTAAGCCCTTTTGTTTACAAACACAACAAATTGACGTTATACAGCCAGTCGCTTCGGCTTTGCATAATTCGCAGACCTGTGACGAACAAGAATGGAACTTTGCTCGCAAGTCGCCTATAAGAAATGGCTCTGGGATCGAACCCGTCACCCGTGTGATGTGTGTTTGTGTGAGTGAGAGGAGAGGAGAGCGAAATAGAGAGTGAGTTAGCTGCATCGTATGGGCCTAATCTGGCGCAATTAGCTTGAATGCCCCGTGCGGGCGGACGAACGGACGGACGGGAAGGGTAACTAACAAGCTTCATCCGCAGTGCGGGTCGCGTCCTCTGTCAATCAAAACTCCCAATCAGCCTTCAATACGAGAGTTATGTTGGCTATCAAAAACATCGGCTGGAGTCCACTCCACACGCCGGTATGTAAGGCGTCTTGCAAATAAGAGAGGCTACAGCATGTTGGACAATGTTGAATAATCCGCATGTATCCTAGTTAGAAGTTGTTCGGAGATATCACACTTTTCCACATACTAAACAATTATTTTAAACACTTTTCCAGAGATAGTCAAAATACACGATATAGTATTGGACGGACCAATAGCTGACTAATAGTTTCTAACACATTTATAAATGTTTAAGATGGTGAGCGCATTTCCAACATAGAAATCCTTTCCATGTGCAACTCATGATGATGACATTAATAATCTGACTGACCATACCATCTACATTTAACTACACCACTAATTTGTTTTAACGAGCACAATCATTAATGTGTAAGCAAACAGCCGATATAGAATACAGAAAGTTTGGCAGTGGCAACATGCAAATTAACCCTGTAAGCCGTTAGACACACAACGGTACAAGGAGAAGGAACTCTTGTGAATATGTAACTACAGCTATGATATATCACACGCGACAGTTTGTTTTACAGCTAGTGACCGAACTGACCGAAATTGGCACATTTTACCATTTTCAATTTTGACATACTTCGACTCGACAATTTGTTTGCTTGACTTCGCGCAGCCGCAATGGATGCTCAATATTTCCCTTGATAGCGATATCTTGTACTTTCCCACACCCGTAGAATCGTGGAATAGGCAGTCACTCTTAAAAAACAGGGTGCATTTACCATGTTATGCATATGGAAAGATCGGTTGGTTTCTACGATGCCAATATTTGAATAAAACATTGAAAATTAAAATGTGAAATTACATTTAAATTTGTAATTTGTATATAAGGTGGCAATAAGGTTAGCCGATCGAATTTATGTATATGGAAGCAAGCATCTATAAGGACAATGTTTAGCATTTGAAGTGGCAGAATAATAAACATTAAGCGTGGGTTATGTTGTAAGTAAGTGTGACAGTCTAGACAAAACGGTTGCTAACTAACCAGTAACACGGAGGCTGATCGCAAATACAAGGCTGGACGGTTGAAATATGAAGTGAAAGGACAACAGGTACTCGCATGACCCGATTACTGAGATGAAGTACCAAGTTTATTCTATAAGCCGATAACCACGACTTTAAATACAACTTCGTGCAACAATTTATGTCTCCTGATGTACCGAGTGAGACACCTGGACAGTTGCAGTTGCACCCCATGCTCTTATATAATCCCCTCTGCCGGCATTTGGACATTTCGAGAAACTTGTCTCTTATAAAGTTTGAATTGACTAAGATGGATCCCGTGATACGTTTCATGGGCCTGGGGGATTACAGAGTTGTATAAATGTCAGTTTAACCAAGGGCAAATCCTAAAGATCTACCTTGCTTGTATCTGACGATTATATCTTGCAGATAACTTGCGCACCAGTTGATCAACTATACTCCCCCTGTTTATTTTATACACGACCAATGTTAATCAACTGGCTGATAGACTCATCAACTCGCATGGTGGCTGGCTAGACGTTCCCGATTTTCATTTCCCGCTACAATAGTTCATTAAAAATGTGTTTGCGAGGCTATTTGGTAGGCTATTAGGTGGCCTGATATTGCTCCGCTGAGGGCCATTCTCTCTGCAGGAGGCAGCCGGGTAGGGGAGGATACACGGCGACAATGACGGAGCTATCTGTAAATTGCACGGGAGCAGAAGATAACGTCGAGGAAGAACAAAGATAGAGGATGCGAACCGAAGCTTTTCGTTACGAGATGAAGCAAGGAAAAGCGCACGATGATGCGTGATGAAGATGAAGAAGAAGGAGAAGAAGAAGCTGAACAGCAGGAGTTTGCGAGGTGGGGGGTTAAAGGCACTTACACGACTGAGAAAATGAGAAAACAGTCGGTAGGAAATGAGTTAACGTGCAGGCTGAATGAAATGGAAAATATTCACAATGAGAAGACTGAAGAATCTACATTTCTTTCGCTTCTGCATAAACCTGAGTCTCGCAAGTTGATAAGCTATTCCCCAACCAGACTTGGAAAGAGTCGAGACGCTAATATTTCATACGAGATGATGGAACCGCTATGGTACTACTCGTCTGCTATAACAATGCTGTTAGTGCCACTAATAAGGTATTGTTTGAATGTAGTGATTAGAGTGAGACTGCACCAGTGCATGCGAAATGAGACCACAGTCCAGACAAGAATACTGTCGCAATTCTAAAAGAGATCAAATTAATTAAATACAATTTCAGATGAATACATTATACAACAAAACATATTATATGTTAAAGCTATCTAGCAATTAGCTTCCTTTCCATATGTTGAAGCTATGTAGCAATTAGCTTCCTTCCTTGTTGCAAAATATGCTACCTTTGTTACTTTCGATAGTTATTTTATACAAACAAACTATTCATTAATGTATGCATTCATTATTTAGCATTGATTAATGGTACTTTCTGGATAAATTATTTCACTAAAATGGATAAATAATCGTTTATTGACTATATACCTATCTATATTAATGCCAGAGAAAGTGTGTATATGAATTTAATGTAATATTATACGCACCACTGAAAATAACTTGCACACGATCAATGTTTTTCGAACAAGCTTTAGTTTCGCCCAGGGGGTCAGGTAGAGATTACTCGCATCGTTCCAATAGACAGCAGCGAAGAAGACAATGGGATGAAAACGGTAATGGCAAGAGCAGCGATGAAAAATGATGATGACACCTAGATGTGAATAGTTGCAGAGTAAAAATACGAATAATGTGGAAGACGAGGAAGAACGTAGAAGGTGAGGGGACGAAGTGAGGGGAGGGAGGGGTGGTGGCCTATCAAGACATATGCAAGACGCTGAGGGAATTGCGAGATGGGAGGAAGGTCATCAGCAAAGTTATCACAGGGAAATGGAATTGCAAAAAAACTCGAAGGGGGTGTCGCACGGTTGAACATGGGGTGGTATGGCCCTAAACTTGAATGATGATGACTTTTGACGTCGAAGACGCTTTTTAACTTAGCCATTATTATACCAAGAAGCCATGAACAGGTAGTTCATCTAAAATCTACTTCGAACACATTTGAGTTATGAATTCATTGGTTTGATCTCATCTGTTTGGGGTGAGTGGACTTGGAAATGTACGGGAGTGTTTATATCCCATCGAAATAAAACACAGGGATGTTCAATACCTTTTCAAATTAACACCTGTAGCCCTTTACTCAATGTTTGCTAACAGTTTACTACCTAGCACCTATATTTAATAACGAGCCGTAACCCACGTGACAGCAACAATTCAGACCAAAAAAGTAAAGACGAAGGATTACCTGAAATAACCCAGCGGGGAATCATTAACGACCTTGAATCATCAACTTGGGAAAACAGTTGATATAAATTACTGCGTGTTACCATATTAATAAATTTTGTTTTATTTACTTCAGTGTAGGCTTTAACTGATATCATTTTTTATACGTATACTTTCTGAAGGAAAAGTCAAATTATGAAAGGGGTACACATTTTCTACTTGTTGTGATTATACAGCGTAGGCTTATTGCAGCCCCATGTATAATACGGAACACGGATTAATAATTGATGTCCGACGCTCGCTTAGGCAATTAGCTAGGCAGTGTAATTAGTGCAAATTGTTTCCCGTGCTGCAAAACAAAGACTCAAATCGTTTCCCTTGCATATCTGAGCAGTGCGTACTGCGTAGTACTCATCTACACCACCAGCGTCGCTGTTCTCACTATTTAATCACGAATTAAATTAATCAAAACGTACCATTTCTAGACATTATTTTGGAAATATGTACGAGAGGGAGTGTATATAATCAACTAGAGATAGGGACTATGTGTAATTTTAACAAATTGGTTTCCTACCCGCCTAATTATGAATCGAATACGCGAGCCCTGAGTACGATGAAGAAGCTAACGCATAATCCACATGATACGGCCTTTTTCTACATTAAAAGGCAATGACGTAAGTCGTAAATTTTCCAAAGACAGCTAATATACACGAATCCCTGACTATACTTAAATATTAACACACAAATTACTTTGCAGTATTCTTGAGGCTAGGAGAGGGGTTGTAAATGTTTGGGACGACAACTCTACCGCCTTGACCCACAAAACTCGTCCGCGAACTTAGCCGATATCTTGCGAGCGAAGACGCCAGGCGTCGTAAAACAGAGTCGATGCGCCATCACCGGCCGTCGGATTCTACTAAACGCTAAGACAATGTCGCCGTAACGACGCTCCCAACCGATAAAATGTGACTGACAAGGAAAACTGCGAGAACACCGAATTAAAGAATCATTATTTGCAAAAACAATTCCTTCTGCGCTGGACGAGCACACACCTACAACACCCGTGTATACATATTTATGATCAAAGTTGTACTTCTTCAACAGTAAACATTTTTAAATATAGTTGTAATTTAATCATTATTTCATTAATTTGAAATGTAACCGTGCTGTTCATGCGACGAGGCTGCTCGTGTCGACGCGTGATGTTGGGCGAACTGCCGGTTGGAGAAAGATAAGAAACATTGAACGAAATCTGCATTTTCCAGGCGAGGGTTGCGTTTTAACATTCATCATGTACACAGTGCTAAGACGACTATTGGACCATCGCTTGTATAAAGCGTGCAGAAAGTGCGAAGTTGTGTAATTGCCGTTCCTATACATTTATCAGAAGCGCGGTATGTATGGTGAGCGAGAAAGAGAGAGGGGTGGATCGAGGGTGCGGGAGCTGTGTTCAAGGGGAGACGCATAAATGGAAAACGGATTGATTAATCGTTGTAATTACCGATCAGCTTTTCAAGCTAATTAGATACCCTCCTCTAGGCGTATCTGGCCACCCCTCAGGGCAGGCCCGCACAATGGCGTCCAAATGAGATTATTTGCTGAAAATGGCGATCTGCTAGGGAGGCAAGGGGTAGTGTGTGCGGTGTGGGGTGTTTGTACAGACAAGAAGACAGACAAACATTCCATTGTTTGAGAGCAAAGAATTGATTGCCATGGGTACAGTCGGATGTGGGAGAAAAGTAAGAGACCACTTGCCTTGGGGATGATGATTATAGGGCTGTTGGGGTTAGGTTGGGGATGACTTATATAACATGTGGTTCTGGATCACGTGATGCCTAGAAACTAATTCCACGTGGCTTGCCAGCGCGACGAGTGAAAATGAACATTTTTATAAAAAAAAAAACTTATCGTTCCTGATTGACAAATTTCCCTTTTTAGTCAAGTTCTGTGTATGAAAAAGTGAAGTGATTCATTCAAATAAACATGTAAAAGAAAAGGTACCTATTTTGTGAAAATGGTTAATTCCATAATGTCCAAGGTCAATCATAAGTTTCATAAAAGGTTGTCAAGTGGACCACTGACTTTTTCAGTCAAGGGATAAAACTTTAGTTGAATACGTTTATTGGCTTTCGAATTATTATTGATAGTGCATTGTCTGACTTTCAAGCATGGAGTTACACCGGCAAGCTGGAAACATGTGGGTTAGGTTTGCCAGGGAGTGTGGGTGAGTGGATGCAATCTTGCAGGAGAGGAGACTAGACGCGGACTTACGATGTGTTTGATTACTCTGAGGGGGTGGGTGGAAGGGGGTAGCAGCTGTTTTCTCACGGCCGTAATCACCCCTTCCCATTCCCCTGCCCCAACTCCCAAAAGACAATCAAATGATCAACCTATTCCCATGACGTTGTCCGTGATTGTTGGAGAAACAGAAAACAGAAACCAACTAAAGGTAATTATGATGAGTGAGGGAGTTGGGGAACAAGGGTTCATTTGCTTTCCTTGTGTTTTCATTACGTTTTAGCGAAATCAGCTATGTACCTATCAACCACAGAGCTCCTAGCGCTGCATTCCAATATCTCACAGAAAGAGAAAATTATCTTTGTATACTGTTGAGTTTCTCATTAAAAACACATCTCTACATCGTTCGCAAAATTTATTGCCATATTTAAAAATTGCGTATAAGCTAAACTCACAACGAGGCCTATAATAATAATAACGTTAGATTATCATTATCACTGATATTTTCTAGTTTTAGAGTAAGTATATCTAGATATAAAATATGTCACGTATAACGACTTTGTGTGCACCTCACACAAAGACCCATAACTTAAGTTGATCTAAATGTCAGATTGACGAGTGAGTAAACAAATATCGGACATGCACATATCATAAAATAACCAAATCATCACTCATCGTTGCGTTTATAGCTTACACAGCGCTTGCCATTCGGATAGTCAATTGTTTTCACTTTTCTTTATCTACAGTTTGTCAACACATCCTAGCAAACAACACTTGTGGACAGTGCGTTTTTACTTGTACGCAATTAAACTTATAATGCATGTACAGTACGTACTGTTTACGAGTGGGATTATCATCTGTTGATCACAAAGTCAAGTAGCTTCCCATGTATCCACTAAATCCACAACACAAACATCTAAATCGCCAACAACATTTCCACATAGAAACAACGCAGAAAACTCTGAACTCTTTGATCTAGGCATTCAAGAGTGCAAGTGTATGTGTATAATTCTCCCTGCTGTTGCTAGCCAATTATCTCTAGTGTTGCAATGCCCGCGTTTCCCTCCTCAGTCGCGTCGCATCGCAAGGCCTCGTCCCCGTCTTCGGGACACCTCCCGACGTCCTCGACGCTAACCATGCAAGTTACTTTGTGATTTGTGTTCAATTAACGCTGTGACATTTTCTGTATTCTGGCAACCTAGAATGTGTTTTAGGGGTATTTCTTTCTTGGCAGAGTTTAGTAATAAATTGCATAGCTTGGCAGTACCATTATTTTACTCGGTAATTAGGTAACAGGTGGATACTACCTCAAGTAAAAACATTTACCCTATACAACGATTAGTGTAGGTAGTAGACAATGATTTAGATCTTATTTCATATAAACAGCGTTGTCAAATATAATTTTATCCCTGACTTGCCGCGGATATACTTATAATCTACAGTAGAACTGACAGAATGGAACCCATTCAAAGTATACGTCCACATAGACCAATTTTGTCTTTAATAGTTTCTGGCCAAAGTGTGGTGTTAGAAGGTGTGAGTAGTGCCAGTAAAGCAGCGCTAAGATCTTCACGACAGTTAGTATAGTTGGTGGGTTGAGCGACTATCGACTGCCCAACAACAAACCGCTATATAGCGTCGTCCGGTATAAATATACACACACGCCAACTTTAAAATACGATCCTCAGATTGCTCCACATCAATTAGTTGGTAACTTAGTAACCCTCACGGAAAGATTTTTTAAAAGAGATAGAAAAATAACGTGCAGAAAAAGTGTTCCTAAAAATAACTCTGGATTCCACCCGATTAATCACTTTGCTACATTGGGAGACGGAAATAGTCAGAGAGAGAGTGATCTCTCTCGCTCACACCCGAATTATGAGAAGAACTGATGGTTGCACTTACCAGTTATTGACTTGAAGGATGGTTAGGCCCGTATCCTGCGCTAGCTGCTTCTTCTGGTCTTCTGAAGGGTACGGATGCTAGAAAGAGAAAGAAAACATTGATACCATGTGCATCAAACAAACTATTTCTAAATGTTTACACTTTTGGTAAAAAGTCCTTAAAAATGTGCCAGACATATAATTTGTACGTATTAGGTCGGTTGGAAAAATTAGACACAGAAGTTTGAAAAGAGTTGCACAAACACGTTTTGAATATTGCTTCGACAATCATAGGGGCTCTGGTCAAGTGGTTGATTAATGTATTTGAACGTTGAAGCACTTGTGAACTTTACAGGGACATGCATGCAGAACGCGGGTAGTCTGTAATCTCTGAACGCAGGTCCTGCTAGGGATGCTCTCGTAAGACGCAGAGTTATCTGCTGGGGAGACGTAACAATGAAAACATTGCTTTTTAACGTTCTCCGTCCAACGCGCCATAAAACACTGCCATGATGATAACAGCAAAGGGGACGGACGAAAAAACGACATATAGGTCGTAAAATCGGTCCCAACAGGTGAATACATCGCCAATAACAAAGGCATTGAAACACGATATTTCACAACAATAAGGCCACAACGCACGCAGCGATAGGGAACCAACCCCTCCCTCCCTTACTGTGGACGGGTATTACCTTCCGTACTAATTACGCACTCGTCCTTGCCACAAGTGGTCTTGATTTCATGGGAGGATTACAAAGGAGCGAAACCTGATCAGTGCACTCCGAAGGGTATAGTTGTTTTTTGTTCATCATCAGGATCAGATAATGTCATTGGGTGCCAGGTTACACATGAAATTCGTATTACAGGAGTTGATCGTGGAAAAACCTGTTATGTCTCTAAATTATATTTCTCTCTTCTTCACACAAAACATATTATGAGTAAATTACCGCACTGTTTACTTCGTTTGCCTGATTTAGGTAAAGTCACTCAGTAGTTAATTCTTCTACATATTTAAAATATTGACAACTATTGAAGAGCTCCCCGTAACAAGGATGAATAATATGCCATTTTTGTCGAAAAATGTTTTGATCAACGAATACGTTACACATAGTGGTGAAAACTGCGTGCAAAAAAACATTAAATCTGTAATACATTAGTTTTTGGCTTCTCCTCGACACTTTCATTTTGAATATTCATCCTTATTCTGGGGAGCTCTTCAATTACTTCTGTAACAGTCTTATTTTTTTTCAAAGCCGATAAATAAACATTTGAAAATATAAACTCGGACTGATGTCCTGTATTCAAAAGTATATATTTTAAAATGTGCAAATACTGAACAAAGATGAAAATGTGTTTGCATAATGAAAAGAATGGTCCCATTTAACTTTTATGTCATTAACGGCAATGAATTTTTAGCCGAAAATAAAGCTCTTTAAATGGTAGTTCATAACTCAAATACAATGAATGCAAAGTTAAGTAAATAATCCGAAATAGTCACCATCTCATTCGGGATTCCATCAAAATGACGTGATTTAAATCGAGAATACTCCTGGTTTGAGTGAATATCAACCACGGGCGTCCAACTAACACACTTCCCATTAGTTCGGAAGCGATGATTGGTTGTCAAAACGCCAGTTCACAGGGATGGTTCGTTATCAAGAAGAACAAAACGGGTGAAATGAACTGTCATCAGCAGTAGCAGAGGGTCACGTGACCGGGCGGTTCGTGCCTGGGCGACGGCAGCGCCAATCGGAGGGGTGCAGAGATGGCGAATTAACAAGAGGGAACAAACTCAACTGTCAAAAGAGGTTTTTTAGATTTCTGGCGCTTGGAAAGAACCGACGGGTCCCATTGTTATTAATGAAATGATAGGTCTTCGATTGTGATGGATGCAGGGGTTTACAAAACCAAATATGGTACATTTTCAAATGATGATTTGAAAGTAACAGAAATCAGATCTGGGTGTCTATTTACTAACTCAAACGGCAGTTGTCGATCGACAGCGATAACTTTGTAAATTGAATAAGTCATGCTCAGAGCGGAATCTTGACATTTCTGCGTTTCAGTGACAAATGTTAGCCCTGGGGTTCTTTTTATTAAGTCGTCACTGTCGTTCGACACGTTTTTACATGCGTTATTGTGTTTACAAAGTTGTCGGAGTCAATCGACAATTATGTCACGAGTTAGTAACTATAGACCCCCGGGTTTAAGGTAGAAAAAGTGATTGCATTCAACATACTTCATTTTGTACACAACACATGTCTGCAATTGAAGAACATCTGCACAGACTGGGAAAATAAAATTATAGTTAAAGTGTTAATTTCGAAAGAAGTTCTTAATAAAGGTTATTTAAAAATAACTTATCATTAATAATGAAATTTTATTTTTACCCGATCATTGTTCAATATTTATTATTTAATCGATTGTTAATTCTTTGGAACCATGTTTAAGTCCATAAGTGCGAACATGCTGACTGACTGGTCCCGCTGACGGATGGCGAAGGTTGGCAACCTTCATGATCAGCCATCGCCATGCAGCTGAGAGACAAGCGTTCCCGTCACCGAGGTTTGGCCTCCCTACGTCTGCACAATGTCACCTGGCCAGGCTTGACACTGCGTCCAGGTTTGGCCACCCCGCGCGTCAGCTGCAAGCCATGCATGGCGGCGACAATGAGGTGGGCGGGAAGGTGCTCAGGGCTGAACGACGGTAATGAGTGACATCAGTCTGACCCTCTGACACGACAGCGACACGCAAGCCAACACGCCCTTGCGGCACACGCCGAAACACGCCTTTCTTAGCACAACATATACTTAGCCTCTAATAGGGAGGAAGTCTGCAGCTAGGGAACTCTTTCTTTACACAATGGGAATCACTTGCCGTGGAGTTTTTTTAAAGTCAAATTGATTCATTAACGAAACGGACTGAACGCAATTTAGAGATAACAAGTATAATAATCGTGACGTTGCTTAAATATTAAATGTGACTTATGACAACGGTACGAGAGAAACCACACACGAATTTTCCTTACGGAAGTATTTAACTAACGTTTACGTTTTGCGTCATATTATTTCGAAACAATCCCACAGGCGAAATATTTTAACACGATCTGAGCGCTCATGATGTATTTATAAACGATTTCCTACAAAGTTTCATCTAATACTCCGCTCACACTTATGGTGAAACTAAAGGAAATCGGAGAATCGCCAATTTATATTCAAACTTTTGGTGGAGGTGCCGGTCTGATCGGAGTGGCGCGTATTGAACATGTCGTCCAAAACAAATAAAAATACAATAAACGAAGATATTCTGTGCGTTAGTGCGAATAGTGTGATAACGGGTAAAGAAATTCCCTCAAGTCGTTGATTTCTTTTTAATGACTCACACCATACATTACAGATATAGTACGATGATTGTTATTATTACATAATATGTTTCCTATCCAATAAAGACAATGGCTGCTACTGAAGGGCTATGATATTGCCAAGTCAAACTTCAGAAGTGGGAAAGACTGTGCGAGAACAGTTTTACAGGTGTCAACGATTCGCCTTATGACCGAGGAAAATCTCGACCATATTATCTTGTCATGATGGGAAATAAAAAGGAATTGAGCCTGCGACCTTCCAAATAAAAGTCTCGTATGCTAGCACGGTGCCACCTCAATCGGTTA
Organism: Sweltsa coloradensis; assembly: GCA_024449915.1. NCBI lineage: Eukaryota > Metazoa > Arthropoda > Insecta > Plecoptera > Chloroperlidae > Sweltsa > Sweltsa coloradensis. The sequence goes on from JAMZAV010000793.1 coordinate 224,700, forward strand.
ATATCATCAACTGTGTTGCAGGAAGTGTATACACTGTCTATACCTGAGCAGAAAGCATGGTGTGTCGCAAATTGCAAATATCGGTGACGTACCCGGCACCTCCACCAAATTTCTATATTAAAATAAATCGTATTTTGTGCACTTCGTTGATACGTGTGATAAAACTCGTCAAAATTTAGCAAAACGTAATAATTATAATATAGTCATTATTTTTTTTAGTTTCCTACATTTTTGTTGGTGTGACGAGTTTCAACAAGTATAATATGATGGTTTTAGTTATTTGATCTACTTTGGGGTAAAACTAAAAGAAACGTATCAACGGCTCTACCCATACCAAGCATCACTTTATATGATAAACGGCCAAATCAATTTAACCGGCATTATCCTAAACTCTCACTTCAACACAGGATTCAAACCTTCCGGATTGAGCGATTTATCAAACGTATATACACGTAACACGAGTTTGTACGAGCCATCTTCTGTTTTATTTTATTTCGCGTCAACCATAACACGCTCCTTACGAACGATAAGAGAACGTTTTATATGCGGCCAATCCCATCGAACATAGAATACGTAAACCATCAAATATATACACGCCTTCAGTGCGTCTAGCAATAACAAAAAGATTACGTACACTTGCAGAGAAGGGACCTGCGATGGCATCAAATATGCAAAATTGCAGATTTCGCGGCTTTCCTTCGGAATCCCTAGTAAATTGACAGCAGTAAAGCGAGGGCACGAGATTGGAAGAGGGTTCCATGTCTCATTCACATCATTTCAATATCCGGGAAGGCGGCGTATCGTGATGGGGCTAATAGAGGCACCGCGACGACCGTGCGTATAGGGCGTGCGGAGGAGGGCGAAGAGCTGCTTCTGTGCCTGTACGTCGTATGTGCCGAGACAAGGCACGGTAGAGCCTCGCCGCACAGGGAATAAAACAATTACAACACGTGACTATAGAAAGATATCGGTTGTAAGAATTCTATCTTTCGGGTTTTGGACGGTTTGACCTCCATTTTTTTTTTTAAATCATATCAAAGCCCAAAGATTACAGCAATCAAGGTGTTATCGTAAAAATGATAAGTTCTTCCTAATCCTGTGTTACGTAATTTTGAGGATATAAGCTCGGCCAATATAATCGTGATTATGAAAACAACCATAACAAAATAGTTCTATATATATAAGTTATATAAGTTATATAAGTTCTATATACATGATTATAAAAACTTGAGCCATGTTGTGATAAATCAACCAGTTTGGCCTAGCAAAACACATTGGGTCACTGTTCGATTGCGTCCAAAAAAAATAGGGGAATCATCTCGGGGAAAGAGGAGGGCAAATTTTTTCTTATGACGTAACTCTTCTCTCGGGAAGTTTAAATTAATTCTTTACAAGAACAAGTGAATTCATTCATTGAAAAGAGTCTCAGTTAAAATTTTTGATTTGCATAGCGATTATATAATACGTATACAGAGACATTGCTGCAGCCTTCATGACTAAGACAGATCATTAATAACAGCGCGAGAAGTAAGCTTTAACAGTAATTGTGACAATCGTGCTCATCATCATTAGTGACTAGGGTCACGCTTCTATTCCTCCCCCCAGTGACGGCTTCTGTTCTCTCAAGTCTTCTTGTAATTAGCTCAGACACATAGATAGTATAGCTAGTGGCCTCAAGGAGCATGGCGTGGCGGGGCTTGCATGTTGTCGTCCAAGCCAAGAACCAACGCCCGCATTATAAAGCCATTAAGCTCCACTGGAAAAGCTGATTCGAGCGAATTAATCCATGCACATCATTTTAGATGTCAAAAAGGAAATAAGTATCATTTGTCATAATGGAATCATTAATTATTAAAATTTCATTTGTTAGACGTGTGTCGTCTACGATCGAATGGTGTGGGTGTTGTGTTATCTTTAGGATTAAAAAAGCATAAAATTGAAAATGTGAAACCATATATAGAATTTGCAATAGTATGTATGTAAATTCATAGCGATCGTGAATAAACATGGAGGTGGTGAGTTGAAAATATTAAAAGATAATTACGTCTTGAGGATATTTGTGCCCAACAGAAACAAGTTATAAAGCAGCATTAGAGGTTATAAACATCGATCAAAAATTGTAAACATTCGTTTTATATATCCACGCTTTGTATTAAAACAATTGTGCTTCTACAATGCTACGGAGGTGAGCGTGATTGATAGGCATTGAGATCAAAAATAAAACTGTAAACCTGACATTACGTAAACAAACGAGTTTCTTGTATACTCGGGAAAAACTCGTATACAAGATGGATCGTTTAGACAAATAGTATAAGAATCTATTTTCTGCAGTTTAAAAATGAAGTTCCCGGTATCTATCTATCTCTATCGTGTATATGCAAGCTCTCGAGCCTCAAGTAGTATTAATCCAGGGCGAAACAGTCTCGCGTGCACATATCTGTGACCACTGCTAATGACAGGAATATTATAATGAGATTAATAAAAACGCGAGGATTTTACACAACAACTCACGCAGAGATTGACAACTATCCGCAGGTGTTATACGTCAGCATTAGTTCTAAACTGACGGATTGAATTAAATTAAATCCGTAAGCGATCAATATTTTCAAATTGAAATGTTTCGTCGGTTGTGATTGCGAATTCGTGAATCGTTCTAGCACGTCCAACTTCAAACGCTTCCGATGAAAAAGAATTACACCCCTTATAGGAGGGGTACATATAATATAATTAAACCACGCATTCAATGTTTAATAAATTTTACCTGAATACGCATGATGCAATCAACTACAGCTACATATAAAAAATCATAAAGTAACGAATCAAATTTATAACTTAAATAAATAATAAATACATTCGTATGTTTAAGAGTCTACGCAAATTTATAATTATGGAATATTGGAATATTTTCGGCTTATTTTGGTATCGTCTATCTATAAAAATGAACAAGTATTGCTATTTAGGTAAATACTAGCAACTAAGCCAATCAAATTAGGTTATATTGCAGCCATCTATGGGCTGGGTCTATTTTAATTATTCTATGCACACAAGCAGTATTCTTTGTATCAAAAGTTGCAACATAATGTTACTTGTTCTTTGAGTTCGTGCAGGTGATAAGCTGTAAATCTGGATAAAATGTATGTGGCAAATGTGAGCTAGAGGCGTCATCTTGCCCGCGTCGTGTCAACATAGAGACAACTTATACGCTAAACAGTTTCTTTTTCTCGTGCGGTTCGAGTCTCGCTCTGTTGGCGACCTCGGGAACTTACAAACCAATTGTGAATGTCAAAACTAAACCCATTTATCAATACGAAAGGTATTTATACAATGCGTCCGACCGAGTGTTTCTGGCGCAATGCCTGATGCATTGAGGCAGGTCTTACTCGGGCTATGTCCATGATAACATGGTATCACCTGTAATTGTGCGATAAGTCGTACGTTGCGTGCAAGTTAATTGCAGTTGCGCCTATAGATAAACTCGGTGTAAGTTTATTGCTCTTCAGTGAAGCAGGTAAGTGATATGAAATCTTTCTGAGCATGAGCTACTTACAGTGAGTGGTCATAGCAACAAGCCATGCAACTAGCTGCCGAATGAATTAATGATGAATAACAACGGAAAAAAAACCATGCATACAAGGAACAGTAACCTTTCTTAGAGGCTAATATACATATATCCATGCACACACCCACTGGCAAGCCCGACAAATGAGAAAGCTGCTAACTAATAAGCGTGTAGAGTGTGCACTACGAGAAAAACGGTTGATCAACAGATAACAAGTAACACCGTCGACCCGCTCTCATTTACACAAACACACATTGAATTAAATTACATTGCAGTTGCACACGGGCAAACACTTGGGTCGCATTTGCTATCTGTACAGCATAAGTATAACTGCAAGAAATTAATACGTTCTTCGCATTTAAAACTCATTTCATCGACATTACTTAAAGTATCTTCTTAAAATTGTGGTAAAATAAAACAATAATATTCAATTATGTATTTATAACGTCACAGAATAACATGATGTAAGTTATTCCTTGAGTTGGATTGAACATCACAAATCGCATTATAGACACCATTTTCTTGGCAAGCATTCATTTCCACACATCGTTCATTTTATACGGCTTTAAATCATTCTCATTTCCAAATACCAGACAATCTGTTCTTCTTAATTAAAATGTGTTAATATATTATGGCCCGCAGAGAAATGATGAGAATGCAGTTTTAACTGATGTCGAATGCAGCAAACGTTTAACAATAATATATGTAGGAACAATTTTGTATTTTAAAATGCAAGACGTGAATATTTATAGAGGTCATGTATACAGCATTCTTGATTTGTGAACTTGCTACGCAAATAGCAAAACTCATTTCACTGACATTACTTAAATTATCTTCTTAAAATTGTGGATAAATAAAACAATAATATTCAATTATGTATTTATAACGTTACAGAATATGATGTAAGTAATCCTTCAGGAGTTGGACATCACCAAATCGCATTAGACTCAATTTTCTTGACAAGCATTCATTTCCACACATCGTTCGTTCATTTTATGGCTTTATTTATTCTCATTTCCAAATACCAGACGGTCTGTTTTTCTTAATTAAAATGTGTTAATATATTATGGGCTGTGGCCAGCAGAGAAATGATAGGAATGCAGTTTTAACTGATGTCGAATGCAGCAAATGTTTAGCAATAATATATGTAGGAACAATTTTGTATTTTAAAATGCAAGAAGTGAATATTTATAATATTTATATAGAGGTCTTGTATAGTATTCTTGATTTGTGAACTTGCTACGCAAATCGCAAAACTCATTTCATCGACATTAACTATATTATCTTCTTAAAATTGTGGTAAAATAAGACAATAATATTCAATAATGTATTTATAACGTTACAGAATATGATGTAAGTTATTCCTTCAGGAGTTGGACATCACAAATCGCATAACACTCAATTTTCTTGACAAGCATTCATTTCCACACATCGTTCGTTCATTTTATAGCTTTATTCATTCTCATTTCCAAATACCAGACGATCTGTTCTGTAATTAAAATTCGTTAAACATATTGTGGTCTGTAGAGAAATGATAGGAATGCAGTTTTAACTAATGTTGAATGCAGCAAACGTTTCCGGTTTAGCAATAATATATGTAGGAACAAATTTGTATTTTAAAATGCAAGAAGTGAATATTCACAGAGGTCTTGTATACAGCATTCTTCGCAAATCGCATTGATTGCTAAGACATATTTCCCGTGTGTGGTATAACATTCCCGTAGCTCGTACTTTGCGAAATTTGGTGGGGTATGTATATGTATATCGCCATCGCATGCAACCAGTGATACGGTCGTTTTATATGCACTAGTCCATCAAAAGGTGTCCCCCATCAAAAGCAATCTTATTCCCTTACGCTATAACGTAGAAATCATTTCCTTGCACACTTGGCCCGGTGGTTGTGTACAGAAGGGCACTGCTGTGGGGCTGGGTGGCCATTCTGCTCAGCACGAGGTCTCGGGGGCAAAATAACACGTCCTCCACGAGGCAATAGCCCATTGCAGAACCCAACGAAAACGGCGGCCTCGTCTCGACGAAATTTGTTTTTAAATTTTTTCGTAGGCAAAATTTTTACGAGTCAGTTAGGGGCGTGGATGCGAGGGCAAAGTTTTGAGTTAAGTCGGTGCCGGAGTGATTTTCCCCTGGTTTATGTCGTCGTTTGTGGGATGCTCTGAATCCTTTAGAAGAAACGAGACCAATAGACATTCAGAATAAGAAACTCGATCGTTTAGTTGTACAATCTACGCTCGTATACCGTGTCCTACAACCAACCCTACCTAGCAGAAACACATTCCTGGCACGAAGCTGCTGCTGTCTAAATCACTTACCCGCAGAGAGAAAAGGAAGAAATTTGTGAATAATACATAGACAGTTCTGCTGACGACGACGACGACGACTAGAAGAAAATAAAATCCATGCAGCATATAATCGATAGGAACATGTCGAGTTTTCAAGAGTGATCCCCTATTTCTATACCCAAGTCATATCTGGAAGCTTTACACAGCACTAGCTCACTCGCTTCCATGAAGTGTCAGTGTTATCAATTTCCAAACAAAAAATGGAATAATAAAGGTTATGTGTGGTGTCGAATATCCAAACATTCGATTTAAACCGCTACGAAGTGATATTTTATGTAGGATGTAGGAAAAGGGTCTAAATAATTCATCCGCCCTCTTAGAATAATAAATTATTGCAACTCGTGTGGGACAATGTTTGTCTGCCATATTAGTCACTCAACGCTATAAGCGACCAGTTATCGCCTATAACTGTTGATTTAACTTTAGTTGTAATTATAAAACTTTTCACGGATCTCCAACTAATCTATTGAAGGGTCACCACACGATTACAGGTTTTCATACATTCTAGAAGTATTTATTTTCACCAGCATGGACAAAGTTGCAACAAGAAATAATAGCCACGTAATTACGACGCCTCCAGTCAAAGAGATGCACAAGACGAGCCAAAGATATCCCGGCTTCCTCCTGGCTTGGAATAAAGCAGAGTTCATGTCTACCGACTAGTGTAATCCTGGCGTTCATGTTTCTATACGACGCTCTATGTGACGTGGCGACGCCCCCCCCGAGCGACGGAGTAAGACAACAAGGAGGCGCGGTAATGTCTAGCCGCGAGGGAATTGAAATTCCCGTATTTCTTGCTACTAAGAAGTAATTAAAAGCAAGACACTAACCTATCACGATAACCCAGCTTGTAAAACCAAACTGAGTCAATTGCCATGCATATTATCGAAATCAAGCTTCAAAGATCCCATCAAATAACTCACTAATAACGGTAAGGTGGGCCTACGAACATTTTTGTTACTAAAAATTTGGTCTTTGACCCAAAATTGAAGTATCCATACAAAAATTGGGATTTTCTCATCTATAGAAATGATAGGCACCTTACTAAAACTTACAAACTGACATTACAATATATAAGACAATAGAGCGTTTTCAACACGAACTGTGAGATACAATTTTTAGGTATGGATGTTTACATTTTTTATAGTTTTTTTTTAGTATAAACATAAAATTAAAATTAAGGTATTGTCAACCCAAGCAACACTGAAAAACTAAAAACAAAGGAAGCAAGAACATAAATACCGTTATAGTTCAGTCAAGAATATATACGAGGTGAGGGTGTTCTTCCAGCCACCTCACTGTCGCGTACCTCCTACTAAAATATAAGTGTTTTCCACGGCACCTGGTCCCCAGATAATCGGCCCGTCAGTTGTAGAGTGCCTTGCGTTTAGACAACCCGCCACACATTCTCAGGGGACACGTGAATTTCAATGGGGAGTTCCATCCCGCTACAACATTCATGAACCTGTGACCCTACCAATACACATCATTGGAGACCACCTCTCGCTCGCACAGAGAAAATACGGTGTAAATACGTCGGAGACTACTGCATCAGAAGAATTAATAATGCAAACTGGACAAACAAAACGTCCGGAACGTACGTTCTGCAGGAGCCACCAACTGTCTAAACGATCGCTAACAAATTGAAAGGGAGGAAAGATGTATATTTCATACGCGAAAAAATGTAGGATAAATTACGGTACAGTTCACACAAAACGAAACAAAAGTCACACCGTCCAATGCATGGGCAGAGGAAGTGAGCCCTCGCCCTATGGAGTTCTCTCGGACTCTCTTATAGATCAATTTGCACTTTAGGTATCCGTATACTTGTTTTACAAAGCGTCCTATATGCGTAGGGTCGTCGTACTGTGGAAGATATTCATTGCCTCACTGGCCGTACTAATTCCAAAGAACGTTGTAAATTGATTTAAAAAAAATATATGTGTCACACAATTTTTTAATTAGTTTCAGAACAATTTGTAAAAACAAAGAGTCAAAAAGAGTGCGAAACAAAATGGCCAAAATGAAAATACACGTAACTGAAATTGTAAATGTAGTATATGCACATTTTAATTATACGTTGTGTATTGTAACTAATTGCACATAAATGAATTGATATTATTCGGTTATACTTTCAATGATGTTATTAAAGTGAAGAAATTATAAAAGAGTGTTGGCAAAACTACTTGAAGTTATAGGTTAGAAAACGTTAGCAGGTTGGAATCACATAATATGTGGACTGGAACTCAGCAAAAGAATACTACAAATTCGTAAGTTAAAACGAAGAAAAACAAAGTTCCACTAAATATTCGTTTCATGGAATAGATCACATGCATATTTCAATCGTACGTCGGTAGTAAAATGCTTTGTTGGCTGGCTAAGGGGTGGGCCCCATACATCTCCCGCAATGTCCTAGGGTAGGGTGTCCTTCTCCACACATATACGTCACAGAGCAGAGAAAAAACTGCAAGATGTCTTGACAGTGAATGTCATGATTATTATTGTGTTGCACACTTCGACGGGTTGTTGGGTGGGTTCCTCTCTGGGAAGAAGCGAGTGTATGGCATGGTTGATGACTTGTTTCAGGAAGTTTCTTGCTTAGAGGGAAACATTATTATAAACGAGGAACGGAAGAGAAGGGTGGGAGTGAAATACAATTCATCTGAATTTACATGTTTCAGAAACGCGCAGAACAAAACATTGCAACTTTGTGACAACGAACAACGAACGGATCCACCGGAATGTTTTACAAAAATTTTAAAAAAATTAAATAATTTTATAAATTCAAAAGAACACTTTTTCAAAACAAGTGCAAATGAATGTCATGGTTAGAATGTGTCTGTGAATATAGTTAAGTTTTTCTTCTCGGTTTATTGTAGCAGAGCTGTGTAAAGGCTCTCAAAGGTATTTAAACTTCACGTATAAACATGTAAAAAAAAAAAAAAAAATCGACCGGAGGTGCATAGTACATGCACTTTTCTCACGTGTTTTGATTGGCTGTCTAACGCGTTGCATGTCCGTCTATTCTCATTATTTTTATTTCAATAAAGATGGCCGTCGCGCGCACCGGTGTGTTATTGGTTCCACGTGGATGACGTCACAACCCCCAACCTAACAAAACAAAACAATCACGTCGGATTTCACTTTTAAAACCTCCATGAATGTGGTGTGGGATTTGGATACAGTGGAATGCCGTATAAAAGGGGTTGTAATTGGACGGCGGAAGCTGGAGGGTGTGATTAGGACAAGGCTTGCTATCGACCCGCCGCCCCCGGGGACCGCGGGCACTATTGTGCTGGTGATGTCACGGTGATGGATGCAGGAACAAAAAGGATGATGTATGGGCACACATAGTACTGCATGTATGGCTGGACTGATGGACCCCAAGGAAAGCACACACGACTCTGCCAAATGGCGGCTTTCACTTCAAGTACGTGTGCATACAGCAATACAATCGACCACCTTTAGAACAAGTAACAATTCACTAGAAGACGAATGAGTATTTTTACATTTTTATGTTGGTATCGTCAAGTCGTGGTTAATTTATGTTTGTAGAACTACAAACACAATCGAATGTATATCATGGGAGAATGCTAACCATCAAACATAATATAATTAAATATCTTAAATTTGATAAGTCAAAACGTATAACTTCATTTAAAACAACAATAGCATATTGTCGAGTTTATTAAATAAAAAATAAACAAAACATGTTAATTAATTACGAAATGAGAATGCATATTTAATTAAATAGGGTTTTGTCCTTATCGTGTTATTTAATTCTATAAGTAAAGTTTTAAATTCAAAATACTTTACACGGAATTGAAAATGTTATAAGAACCTAGTTTGTGGTATAAATATATATACCCTAATACAGGTTTTCGAAACCCTTGTTTCGCGATGGATGTTTCGCAAAGAAAATTAAGTTTTCGTCTAAAACACCAGGTGATGTTTTGAAGAGGCATGATTACACTTTACAAAAGAAAAAGAGTGGAATAGTTTATTCTCTACAAATCTCTACTACTGAAGTACATGGGACGATATAATCCGCCATTTTTCTTGGATGTGCTGAGAGCTTGTTTTTTGTGAGTAGGAAATTTTGTTGGGACCGGTCTTTATTAGGACCAGAGGCCAACTAACCAATCTCGCGTAATTCACCTGGCATGTATCCCCCCCCCCCCAACGCACATCACCGGGAACACCCGGCGCGCGCCTGCGGGACACACGGGACCGGAACATTACTTACACACACCACAAGGAAATCTTTAATTAGAATTATTTTTCTAATAAGAACAATTTAGAGCTACATGGTAAATATGTGGATGGTGATTATTTATGTTGCTTAGACAAAAATAATTGGACATGATTACTTTTAATTGTGTATATTGTTAGTTGTTATAAAAAATAGGCATTTACGAATTAATTGAAGTTATTTTAATTATGTGGGAAAAAACGTATTTATTACAAAATGGCGTCTGTGAGAGAACAGTATGGAAAATAAATGTTATCAATATTGAAGTGGAATGGAAATCTATAATTTAAAATAAAATAAAATTTAAAATGATGATAATGATGAAAGTGTACCGTACCGAAAGACTGACATTCTTGCCTTAGACCCAAGGGGCAATATCTATGTTTGTGCTTGGAATTAGATTTTTTTCTTCTCATTCCCACACGGCACCGCGATTATAGCTAGGCCTTTAAATGCCTTCAAGTTACAATTCTATAAATCATTCGTGAAAGAAAATTGCAGGTCTTTAAAAGAATTCACTCTCGTGTGATCAGAGAGGATTCTGCCTTCAGCGAGCAACACACGAACACTTCAGCTCTATAGTCTGTAGCGCGCTGGCTTTAGAGGAACGAGGAGTAAATGCATTCTGCATAATGCATTCATTTTAAAAACTGCAGGATATTGATGATTTATCCAAGATATTCACAAGACGCATGCAGCATGCATCATTGCATGTCCACATGCGTACGGATCGAGCCTCAGCTAGAGGCGGTTTATGTACTTTTACAAACCTAAACCACCTATGTATGGGTGGGTGCATGCAATGGCCGATGTATAACGTTACACGAACAGATCAAAAGAGAGATACAAGACAAACTTCGTTTTTTCATATATTTTTTTCATGAATGCACACAATAAATTATTCTAAACCACATGCAGATTACTCAGATTGATGATATACATCTGGCAAGTATAGGGTAAATATAAAACTTTACAAAATGTGTTCGAACAAAAATGCGAGGAATTATGAACATGTTTACTAACAATGAGTCACTCATAATTTATACCTTTTGTCAAGGTATTTGAACTTTGTCAACGTCAAAATTTAAAATTACATACACTTTTTGTGTAATTGAATGGACTCGAAGTAAAAATTAATATGATAACAAACTTCTAATCAATATGAACAAAAACAAACACATCAACAATCTATAATTTATTTTTGTTAAATTTGATTTAAAAATTGTAATCTTGGTTCATTATCGAGCCTAAAATCTTTACACATAAAACGTGTCTAGCTGTATAAGTTGTGAGATCGCTATTCGATTGTTCCTTCTAAAAGGCGAGCTTATGCCCGAAGCTAGGCCGATAGCATTCAATCACAGCGAACGTAAGTAAACAGTGTCTGGTTGATGACCGCCGTTACGCGTTCATCCCCCAAATGGCTGCTCCGCCATTCAGCAGGGGGTGTGTGCCGTTGATAAGCCGGGGCACTCTGTCAACCGGTGACGTTATCAAACCCCTGGAACTCCGCTACCAGCAGAGCACACGCACTCGCCGAACCTTCTTCTTTGTCAAACTTTTGCAATTATACCGGGCGACATGAAGAGATTTCCGCCACTATACGTCCCTATAGCGTGAAAGTCAACTGATATGAATTACAGTTTGCGTGATATTTAATTATTTTGATAAGTTTTCCTCGAGAATTTAAAAGTGAAAACATGATAAAGCTCACACGGTTCACTTAAATGAAGGGGGGGGGGGATATGTCACATGTATATTATGTTTACCCCCCCAAAATACAAAAATTTGTAAAAAAGACGGCAGCCAAGCTCTCCTTCAAAAGTCTTCGGGTGAATTTGCTGTGAGAATAGAAGTTGGGGCCAAGCTTTTTATTCTTTCTCCCTAGTTTCGCTTTGAAAATATGTAAGATCATTTCGCCTGTTGACGAGCGCCAAGCCAACGATTTTTGGGGAAAAAAAGGGAAAATTTTAACTCGAAATCATAAAAAAATTCTTGGCCCATAAACCCAAATTCAATGGCCAAGTCATTTTTATGATTTCGCGTTTTAAAAATTTTATTTTCACCACAAAAATGTTGGCTTGGCGCTGGGTCAACAGGCGAAATGATCTTACATATTTCAAAGCGAAACTAGGGAGAAGAAAAAAAAGCTTGGCCCTCAACTTCTATATCTCACAGCATTCACAGCCGAAGATTTTTGAAGAGAGCTTGGCTGCCGTTTTTTTTAAAAATTTTTGATTTTGGGGGGTTTACCCACATCTTTTTGTTGTCTTTCGCTATCAAGGTGTGAATGAGGACTTTAAATGATTAAATTTGTTAAGTTCAAAGTTGTTTTTTACATTTTTGGGCCCACGGTCCCCCAAAGATACCCCTTAAATAAATAAATAATAAAATTTTTTTTTAGAGTCTACCCACTCAGTATATATAACTGATTTCAGGGGGGATTTTAAATCAAAGCAACCAAGCCAACCCTGCAGGCCCCGACGCAATCGACGAGTGAGCGATAACCAACCAAAGATCGATATTTTTAATAGGAAATATATCAATCAGTGGTATGGACAGTGCGAACATCCGCGGATCAACGCCAGAATCAACAAGGCCGATCCAGAACAACTCTGAAATTTATATGTGCTTCGTTGCTACGACGGCTCCCAAGTCACCGTTTACCAACTCCTAAGACAAGAACTGATAGACTTAAGTCCAAATCAGAAGTTAAAAAACTTCTGACTTGAGCGGAAATCAAAACCCTGGCCCTTCTGCATTGGAAGCAGATACGCTAAAACAAGACCAACGAACTAGCGAAAGCACAGATATTTATAATGGTTAAGAGCATGTTTAATTTCAAGCTTGTTTTACAAAATTACTACCCCTGAGAAATTTACGCGTTTGATTTTGCTAGGACGGCCTCCAAAGTCACCGTTACAAACTCCTAAGACAAGAATGATAGACATAAGTCCAAATCAGAAGTTAAAAAAACTTCTGACCTTTGAGCGGGAATCGAACCCTGGCCCTTCTGCATTGGAAGCAGATAACGCTAACAACAAGACCAACGCAACTAGCATAAGCACTAGATATTTATAATGGTTAAGAGCATTTTTTAATTTCAAGCTTGTATACAATTACTACGCCTGAGTAATTACGCGTTTTGATTTGCTAGGACGGCTCCAAATCACCGTTTACAAACTCCTAAGACAAGAAACTGATAGACTTAAGTCCAAATCGAAGTTAAAAAACTCGGACTTTAGCGGGAACGAACCCTGGCCTTCTGCATGAACAGATACGTAACAACAAGACCAAGCACTAGCATAAGCACTTGATATTTATAAGGTTAAGGCATGTTTAATTTCAAGCTTGTACAAATCAGCCTGAGTAATACGCGTTTTGATTGATTTGATTTTGTTTTCCCCGGTCCACTTGCACTGTTTTGGTATAGAGGTACATCTGAGATGTGGCCAAGTTTCAAAAGTTCAAGATGAAACTTTTTCGTTAGCTATTTATTATAAGAGACGGAATTACCTACTTTGATAATTTTGTTTTTTTCGTACCACGTTAACAATTTTGGCTTTCAAATCAAAAAGTGATAAAGAATGAGAGATATCAAAATGTGATTCCAGTTTGAAACATCCAGTTGTAGCGTTTCTTTGAATGATCATTTCTTAAAGTTTCAAGTTTTTGTCATTGTTGGGCCCAGTTCATCAAATTTAGCCCCTTGTGTTTGGACGAAGATATTTAAATGTTAATAGCATGTAAATTTCAAAGTTTACAAATACCAACCCTGTAATTACGCGTTGATTATCATCCAAATTTTTGATTTACTCCGAGTCCCTGATTTACCGATTTGGTTTTGAAAGCAAAAGCATCTTTCTAACGTGAAATACTAAGGTGGTCGCATAGTTTCATAGTTCTTAAGATTACCGTTTCTCTGTAGGCTAAAGAACTGCCGCGGAGAAATGCACCCACCCACCCACCAGCAACCACCCACGCATGCAGCCCAGCCACAGCCACCAGTCCAGCCCTAAGGAATTTGACCGATTGAGAGGGCGTTTTTACATGAACGAGTTGTCGGTCGGGTTGATTTTTTTTTGCTAATGTCTGGACCCTACCAGGTCATATACCGAGTTTCCAAGATTGTAACTCTTTCGGGGCGGCGTGTGCAATTACTGGAAACACCAAACTCTTCGTAGGTATTATAGGTGTATGATTGATTCTTCGTGTATTTGATTTCTTTGAAAGGTTTGCCTAGCTGCGTCGCTTGTGCAGGTCGACTACGTTCGCCCTAGATAATGGGGATGACTATCTTCCACAATTGTGTTTTCCAAAACGGTATCATTCAATCTCTTAAATTGTTTCAAACGTGTATCATCAATAACTTTATTTCATTATTTGTTTCTTTTTATTATAGGAACAAACTTGTTTCATAACGTGTGCTCTGACTGCATTGAAATATATTGAATTGTAACAAATTTGAAGTGGTTTAAAGTGAGCGTACAACATGGCAATGCCAAACTTTAACAATATCAACCGAAGACAAATAAGAGACCGCTAGCGACTCCGACTCGTATAAACCTCAGAGTTAGCGCCACTGACCACTATTGTTGTTTTGTACCTTATATTAGTTGCTTTTCCCACACAAAAACACACCCTAAAGCTCATCCGATGATAGAATTCGTCCAGGAATGAGTAGATCACGCGCAGCACAACAATGTGTACGCCGGGGTTTTTGGGGGGTAGAAAATTCTGGTAATTCCGCCCCCAGCTGATTGATGTCACTGGATTACATTTCCCCCCAGCCCCGCCCGGGAATGTTTGCAGTGGGATTCCTTGCATGTATAATGTCCCGTCTCCCGTGGTCGTTTGGGCGCTGGGCTGCTGGGCTTGGAGCCGCAGATAACGCCAACAATTCCCTACCCTCCATACATGCTGACACTTATAAATACGGAATACAATTTGAAATAGCTGACGTGCTTTTCGAATTTTAAAATGTTTTTTACCATACGGATAGTAATTTAATGTTTGTTTGGGTTGAGAGTTGGAAGGCAAAACACGTCAACATCAGATCTCTAGCTGTAAAGTTACTATTGTTGATCGTATGTAATTTATCAATATATTATACAATCAAATAAATAGTTATTTAATATAAGCAAATGGCTACCAAAAGAAACTGTAGTTGTTGGTGATTCTTAAATTAAACATCACATGCCACTTTGAAAAGTAATAACAAATATTATATTACGATGATCTACTTACTACTTGTAAATTACGTGTGGTTATGAATCTCATTAATAAGGAAAATGTGTACATTTTGTCACTGGCCAGAGTACAGAAATAAAACAATTTGATTTTTAAATATAAAAAAATTGATAACATCAATTCCGCTTGTAATTGCACGATGGCATCCTGGTGTACAACATGTCACACAAGACACGTTGTTACAGATCGTGTCTTGCGGCATTATTCTGTCGAAAGACAAGAAAAGGCGTCTCAGACACTTGTCCCCGCCATGCTGGGAACAGGGGTCGTTCGTTCCATGGCTCAGTGTTTGGGGGTGCTGTTATTTATAGCCCCCTTCTATCAGCTGTTGGCGAAAGATTAATGATACGTGGGGATTTTTTTCTTCTACTGAATGAAAAAAAAAACACTTTTTCTGTAACTTTGAAATATCTCCGTCTCTGTCTGCGTCTTGGTAGTCGCATGTCGCGCTGTCTTCGTCCCCGTGATGGTGGTCGAGGTCTGTAGCTCTCTCTCTAAATCACTGTTTTCTCGTTACTCAACAAGATCATTACGGTTCGTGTGATCCAGTATTCTGGCGCAGGATCCCAGCCGCGGCTGATATATTGGTGACAACCACGAACCATTCCTCAATCATCAAGATTTCTTAGTGACTTCCTCGTTGAAAAGAAGGAATGAACTTTACGGTTATGTCAAAACAGATCAGTCTCAAATCTTTTTAGATGACAACTTCTTTCTTCACCGCTGTTCAGCTTTCGGCTTTTTGTTTCTAAATATGACAAACTAGAAATTAAGCGAACAAGATAAAGAACGTATAATTTCGCCCACCTTTCAAGTTTCAACAATACCATTTTTTTTTTTTTTACCCATGCTCAACACGTAATATCACTTGCAGTTGCATACAAATACAAATAATTGTGCCTACAGAAATTGAACGCATGGCTCTACGTTTAGGTCAAGGAACAACAACAAGGAAGGGTCAACATGTATTTAGGACATGTCGTTTGAGGATGTATTATAAAAACGAGCGATGTATTATATTTACATTGTAAACATAAAAAATTGAAGAAAATCAATAAATACTTCAGAACACAAACACAAGAGGAAGAATTGATTGTTGATGAAGGCCAAGGCCTCTGATCACGTGAGATAAAAGTCTCCAATAGGCTCGATGGCATTTCTTCAAAAGCGGAAAGTAAATATACGCACACGTACACAAATCGATACGTATTATACGCAAATATTTTGTTTTATCAAACCAGTTACTGATGTTTGTGTTTCCAGTGTTGGCAACGCGAGTTCGTGCTCCACATGGCGTCACTCAGAGTTGAGTTGAGACAGTAGCTCAAGACGCCTCAACCGCAGCCATAAGCACTCTCATTTGTAGATCTCTGCATCGATGCAAGAGAGAACTAAGAGGTCAAAACCGGGTCAACGACGAAGCTGCAAGGCATACTCAGCCGAGAGTACCTCAGCTGGTCTTTTATTCCAATCTTCGAATATTACAGTTTATAGCTGCAAGTGGCGGAGGGTGTAATGCTCCAGGGAGGGGGAGGGCTAACACTCGGGGAACGAATGGACACATGTAAGAGGTGCGGGTTGCGGGGCTGCCAGGGGATAAAGTAGGATCACACGGACGGAAATAACGCAGGGGAAAGCGGAAATTTGAACAGAGCAAAAGCTGAAGAAATGGTATTTTTTGTAGGAAATGTGTCCAAGATATTTGTAGTATTGCTTACATGAGTAGCGAACCTGAGCTAACACATTTCCCCCCTTTTTTTAGGCCGACAATGAACCGACAATGACAGAATTCAAAATAATTCTTCTATGTGTAGAAATATTGAACAATAACGGTGGTGTAATTTCAGTAAAAATAATAATTATTGAAATGTAACTTCCATTGTCTGTGTCCATACAGAAGCTAGCACTTCCACCAGTTCTTATTAGCACGAAGTAGGCTAAAGTAGCACTTGTGTTTGTGCGCTGGGGAATAGAGTAGCTAGGCAAAGGAATGCTCCTCCTAACCAAACAAAACACAAGCGTTCTGAAAATAATTACGATAAAATTAAAGTTTTACTCTTGATACAGAATATAAAAAAAACTGTTTCGGCGTCATTATCTCTCTTCCGCTGAGAAAAGTTGAAATCTTCTTTTAAATCCCTAATGAAATTGCTAGCTACTAATCACCACGCTACCTTCCCCTGTCACGTGATAGTAATTACCATCCCCTCTTTTCTTTTCTTTCTCAAAAACAAAAAACGGGATCTTCTCGCGCACGTATCTTAATTAAAATTCGCCGAGTTAGGCGTCGCACGACAGAAAAAAAGGGGTCGTCTACGAGACGCAAATTCGTTGGTACATAATTATAGCTAGGAAGGACTCTCGCACTGAAGAATTGTAGAAAGCAACCGACATAAAGAGAAAAGATTCTCCAGAGATGCCATAAGATAACGTATTTTAGCAAGCCAAGCTATGCGAAGACGAGCTTGAAAATGTAAATGTATAATTTACCATTACGTTATGTGTCATGTATTACGTACTAAAGGTTTTGTTAATCTCACCGCCTTTAGAATTTACACCTACACGACTGGACTTGACTTGAAGACGCGAGTCGGTGTTCTTTTAAGGATTATAACAGAATCCTCTTTGATATGCCTTTCATAGTTGAAAAAGTATTAAGAATGAATGCTTCAGAGTTAAATAAATATCTTTGACAGCAGCTAAGCTTGAATCTCACCTTCAAATAGCTGCCTCCACTTCATCTTAGCAGTCATTGTGCTAGCCAGACAGCCTCCCCCCCACCCAATTCCCCTCTTCATTCACGCATTCGAGTGAATTATCCACCTCATCCCACAAACAGAAATAAAAGAGCATCTTATTTTAGGCATGATTAGATATCTTATATGAAGAGATAGAAGCAGAAAAAAAGAGTTTTGTACTTTAATCTTTTCGGAATATGTGTATCCCTAATACCTATTTATATTGAATAAGAATGACAGGACCTATGTCAAACAATATTCAGGAACCAAGTATCCTTTTTTTGGCGTCCAACTTTTATGTTAATTTAAATAGGGAAATGTTAAGTTACACAATATCTTGCTTGCTAGGAATGTACTTTAAAGTTTGGATTTATGTAGGAATTGAATACTAACAGTGATTAAATTTCGGAACACCGTTGTCAAAACCAAATAATAACGTTTTGGAATAAACCAAGACAAAAATCAAACACACATAAGTGTAAGATTTTTAAAATATGTTATTTGTTAGCCCTACTGCTGCTCTGTTAGTAATATTCTATAATAAATATGGACTCTACAATTGGTATGGATGGAACGTCAGGATTTTAATAATAATATACGTTGGTTGAAACAATATCTGACAGTGTATGTCATTGTCAATGAAAAGCAAAAAAAATATGTAAATCAACCACAAGGTTCTGATTCCAACTTGTAATATTTCTCAGGTATCACGTTTGTTTATACATTATTACACAGGCAAATCGGTTCGTCTTAATATCCGACCACACAGGTAGGCCTACTGCGAATTGAGTCAGCCCCATACGAATGATGTGATGGCTTCCTTCCAAGCCGGAGTGAGTGCGCACGCAAACATGTGACGTCACCAATGCACTTGTCCTATCGCCATTCTAATTGGCAAGGTTATTCGGTGGGTAATGAAGCATTGCGACTCAATGCAATGTACGACCACATTAATTTCATCTGTTATGCTAGTTAGATTATAAATGAAGCGAGTCTCGTTTTTTCAAGTCTCATTCAAAGAAAAGAGTTTGTGCCAGTGTTGGTGGCATTACTCCCACTGTAAATGCTTCCAGGGAAGGCTCCGAATAAGCAGTGTAGTGAGTAGAAATAAAACAAGAAATAATGTTAAAACTTTAACATACGACCACTTTTAGAACTCACTTGTACATCTCAAGTTTATACTTTGTAGCGTTTGCACCTTATTATATTTGCAAAAAACAACATTGATTTATGTTGCCATCTTCTGTATGATCCCTGGTGGCTGTTTCGTCGTGTCCGATGATGAGCACTGCTCGACGTTTCGCCACCATGTTGGTGGCTTCTTACAAGAATCATTCTTGATCATTCTTGAAGAAGCCACCAAATGGGTTGGCAGAAACGTCGAGCAGTGCCTCATCATCGACACGACGAAACAGCCCAGGGATCATACAGAAGACATCTACGGGTCGTGAACGCTACAACATCTCAACATTGATTTATGTTGCCATCTTCATTATAAGAAAGTAACAGTCCTAATCATTGCCCGAATCAGTCCAAAATTGTCCACAACATACTCTCATTTTAAAAATAATATTAAATGCTGTTATTACTTTCAACATATTATTGGTGGTTGGCATGGTGAAACAGTAATGATAGTAGTAAATATTATTGCTATTTTTAGTACCGATATCGACCATTATAAAATGTAAAACATGATTTATACTTTCGTTTTGTTATCGTTACCATTTTGTCACTTGCAAGAGTTCAAAACTCGCGTGATGTGTGAAATTCTCCAACCTATCCTGGGATGAAAGTCAAACTATTGACAGTTAACCTGCTCACTTGAAGAAAGAAGTAACGCGATACAAGAACGAGCACTAAATTATAAGTTTAGTTGTTAGTAATTAGGTCATACGATTGAAACAATAATAAGTAAGATAGCCCTACAAACTTATGAGTGATCGTATCCAGGCTAAGCGAAATGTCCAAGCACTCTTTCGAAGTTTCAAGGCGTGAAATCTCAGTTTA
The DNA here is from genome assembly GCA_024449915.1 of Sweltsa coloradensis. Taxonomy (NCBI): domain Eukaryota; kingdom Metazoa; phylum Arthropoda; class Insecta; order Plecoptera; family Chloroperlidae; genus Sweltsa; species Sweltsa coloradensis. Next base: position 244,863 of record JAMZAV010000793.1, read on the forward strand.
GACCGCAATTAATTTCCTAGACGTAAGTTATTTCATTTGGTTGCAACTTTGGTGGCGTGCCTAAATTTTTAGGTAAACGAGTAAATTTATATATGCACCTTGTAAATCGTCACGGACGGAGTGGGATGAAATAGTGTATTTTCTCGGCATAAATCTTCCCACGCGAGTTAAATGATTATCTTGAGATGCATCTACGGTGATTAAGGATTAAATAATTGCAATTCTCCCTTTTTGGATAATTATGTACACGCAAAGTTAGATTTAAAACTAAGTAAAATGCATCAAACCCCCTTCCGGTAACTAAACAAAATATTTAACACAAAATTGATTCGAATGAATGTATAGTTAAAAGTATATATTTGCTTAATCCTACATTGAAAAGAACATCACCATGGAATTAAAAGTATCAGCCGGCTCTCCCATGAAGTAATTATAAAAGTATAGTATAAACCAGTAAACTTATAATAATTTCACTTTGTATTGATGAATATTGTGAGCTTTTTTTAAACAAGAATCCGAACTTTATTTCTGGATACATCAATCTCCCAAACGTAGAATTCTTTCATTATTTAAAAAAATAAAAGTTGCAAAAGAACAATATATTTTAACATACATCAAGTTTGCAAGTAAACAAGTACAGGGGCATAACTCAATCTGGTTGATTAGTGTAAAATATAACGCAATTATTGCGGTTGAGTTATAACTTACCGTCCAATGATTTTCTACGACAAAATTCGGATCGACTAAAATATTTGTTGTAGAAACTAATGTTCAAAGTATTTTCGCGTGGTACATTGGCCCTGTTTCTTCATCACGACTCTATGTTCCTATAATAGGAAGTGGATGTACGCAATTCAGTTTGGCAGGTTATTTAAATATTCTGCAAGGAAATTATCATTGAGCTTCAAGGCAATTCAACTATCCATCACTATAAACCATAATCTTTACGTCAGTTTGCACAATAATAACTCCGCCTCCAGTCAATTCGAACCGGTAAATAGACTTTAAAGAAAGCTATGGAAACATTGCGCAAGTGTGCAGGATATTTGAGGAAAATGCAAAATGGAGATTGCGATGCTCCGTTTAACTGCATCCTGTCAATAAGGTAATAAATCAAGATAGTAAGCTGGCTTAGTCGTAACAACCACTATAACTGCAGCTTTGAGTTCCAATACTTGCACTGCCTTGTCAAGCATCTCTATTTTTCTTCAGTCTTTTTATGCAATTATTGTTCTTCCTCTACATCCATCCAAAGCTAACCAAATTTCCACTTTTTATGAATGCGAAGCAAGGTTGTCAATTGTCATAATATCTAGTTCCGAAATTAATTGAACATGAATTTATAGTAGGAACTGTGATAATGAGTAAAATGATTCTATGAAATTGATTCCTAAGTTTCGCATCGCTCAAAAATTATACAAACGTTTTCTGGGAGAAATTTATAAATGAAATATTTTGATGTTATTGCTTGCCAAAATGTCAGAGTATTTGCATTCAGAACGATTTATCTTTGGTACAACACCGTTTATACTATCCATTGGCTAGCCCATTGATAGCGCCCCTCAAAATGACTTCCTAGTTTTTAACTTGTACAAATATTGTTTGTACACACCGAACGCCCTTGTTTTAATAGGGAGATCTTTCGATAAATACTGAATACCAAATTACCTAAATAGCACCGTGTTTGTTTGACCGGCCGGCCAGGCGGGTGTTATGAGGGGGGGAGGGAGGGGGGCTGATGCTGGACTGGGGGGATTAGAAAGACGTGGAGTTAATGACGTGTGCAAACTAAAGCCCGGATCAAGCCCGCCGGTCGGGAGATACGCACCCCCCCCCCCCACAACCACCCTCTAAACACCAGAGTACATTGCTTGCAAATACTCGCTTCCAAACAAAATCAATGGCAATATATTGAAAGTTACAACCATTTCATTGCTAAAATATATTTAGCCGTTATGGCAAACCCGAAATTGTAAATTTATTGTAATTCTAAAAATGTAAACAATAGCATGTCAAACAAGCTCGAATTACAAATCGTTGCCTCCAATCCGCCATTCTTCCTAATCATAGAACGAAACATAACCAAACATCAAGTTGTGCAACATTCGATTGTCATTTCTTTCCAGAACCCTGCAATTTCTAGCAGAAAACTTTTTTTACAGAAACTCTGATTTTTAAATTTTCCAAAACGCATATTTCCAGTCAACACAAAATAAACAAATAGCGCGCGTATGCAATCGAGTCGAGTCACACTTGGTCAGTGGTGAGTGGGGACGCAAAGCGCCGCTTCCCAGTGACGGCGCCACCTGTACACGGCTCCATCATTCCACGCCCTCCGCCTACAGATGTAATTTCAATGGGAAGCGAATGATTCCACCAGGTAGTAATTCACATCCAGGGATGGCCTGATTTAGAATGTTTGGTTTTTCAGTAGACAGGAGGATCTCAGCCCGTATTTCCCCCGAGAGGTGCAGCCTTAACTCTGAGTTGTTAGGTTTGAGCAAGGTCTAGCTCGGATTGCTCCAGGTCCTACATCGAATCCGGCAGGAGGCTATCATTTAATTCCGGGTGACAGGTGGACAGGGCGAAAGGTTTCTACGGGATTTCCTCCGGGATACGAGATATAGAGACACTGCTATCTCAACGCAGACACAGTAATCTAGGACTCGGCCCCTTGCGACTTGCAAGGAATTACAGAGGCTACAAATACCAAACAGCCTGCGTGGACACTAGCTCGCTTGATCCTCTTTGCGAGTACTGAGTGCAACTAAGCCAAGGTATCACGCAATCGTCGGACATTTCATCAGTATTCACCCCCCCCCCTTATTTTAAGAATAGTAATGTTTGTAGATGTTTCCATGCAGACTGACCTTTGGGCATCGCATATCCATATTATTCAAAATTCTTGTCTAGTTCGTTGATAACAAAATAACCCATTTCCGTTCCCCACAATAAAATTACATTGTATAGCAAGCTAACTGTAAATAATTGTTATGTTAAAAACACACAAGTGCATGATACATACATTCATTCCATATCTTTGTGATATCATGTTCTGTACATTATATGATAATTAAATCAACAAGCTTCGTCCAATTTTATGGTTATGATTTAAAACCATATCCATGAAGTTGGACGAAGCTGTTAAATTAAATATTGTTTTATAAACGAGCATATATAGCTAACGTTGTCATACGATGATGTGAAGCAAACTGTCAACGTACGCGAATCTCTCTCAACACACTGGACAGTACGTCAGTGCAGATGCCCTGGCTCTGGCTGTGGGTGTGGGTGTGGGTGTCCGTGCACGCACGCACTGAGAGCCACAGCCAGAGATGTGACGTGCGCTCCCGGAGGCTCGCTCATCAGTAAACCACCCCCGGCCGGGCTTTGCATGGCCCCGCCAGATAAACCCTGGATCACTATTAACCATCGTTTTCAGGGATGGAATGGCCTTTAGGAGGGACCGTCTAAGCCGCTCTTAGCATACGGGAGTGACAAGGAGCAGAGGTGGGCGCCCGCGTCGTGCGGGGGTGCGACAGAGAGGACGTGGAAGGGTCAAACCCAGACGACGTAATTTCCTCCCGAGGGACTAGAAATAATTCGTATGCAAAAGCCACATAGGCCGGCGTTGGGGGGCTGCGGACTGCGATAACCGGCATGTCTGGAGGAGGCTAGTATATATGACGTCGATAAGTTACGCTCGGCGAAATGGAATTTTCAGAGGCCAAAGCCGCACGAGAAGTAGACTGTATTCACTACAAACGCGGAAATTGGAAACTTGGATTGCATTATTTAGCTTTTTTGTGGGACGTTCGTGACGGCAATGATTCTCACAAAACTCATTTCCAGTGCATTCCTTGCATTATTACTGTGGCGGTAAATGGATGATCTGGAAAAAGAGAGAGAGAGAGACGGTACGACTGAAAAGTTGTATTCCATAGCACACAATTCACAAGAGTATCTGGATAGAGAAGAATATTGTGCAATACAAATCACCCCTTTTATTATTATAGGGTTGATGTAAATAAACTTTATACGTTTATACCCATGGCACTGCCTGGCAGGAATTAGAAAAGATTTAGACTCTTCAACCCACCCCGTGCAATATCATGATAAGAAAACCAATACTCGTGCGCTGTAATATACAGTACGACGTATATTATGCATGCAACACGGTTTTTATAACCCTCGCCGGAGCCCCTGTTATGTTATGTTCTGTAGAACGTTCCAGTTTGTAAACAATATTGTGTGCAAACAACCATTCGCCGTAACAAACGCTGGGGATTTAGGATATGTCCAATGTTCGGCTGACGAGACGAGAGACGGGGGAAACTTGCAGTCAGAAAAGAAGGCGAGATTGAGTGTAAAGCCCTCCTGACATTGTTATTCCGTCGTTCCCTGTTGTGTTATGGCTAGATGCTAATACACGAGCTGTGTTCGGCGGCAATGACTCGGATGTAAACACGGCGTTTAGCGTCGGCCCCGCGGAGACACGCAGGAAATGGCGACCATTCCGAGCGGAGACGCATGCAGCTCGCTCTGAAGACGACGACGACGACGGCGGCGCTGGAGGGAGATTACCATGTTAAATGTCCGACAAGGGGCCAACTCGGAGGTCGACCCCTGACGAGATTCACTCGTTTCTATGCTAAATTTACCACGAGAAAATACCGAGACTGAATCTGAATCTTGGACACTTTATACAATAGAAAATACACGATGGTCGAGGGGAGGGAGATGTCAAAATGGTTATCGATTTGAAAAGATAAATATGTCTGGGGTTTTGTAAATTCAATAAACCCATTGAAGGCAGACACACACAGACAATCAACTCAAGTGCCCGAGCCCGAGGAGATCATTGCAGGGTGGAGTGGGTGACGTCATAACAGAAACACCAACCTAATTTATTTGCTCTTCTCTCGATTCGTTTGCATTGGGGTTCATTCGTCATTATCGAGAAGCCCGTGGGGGGAGGCCAGAGTGGCAATACTTTGCTTTGATTGGTTGCAATTTATTTAACAGTTTTGGTGGCGAAACGGGACAGTGCTGTGCTTTTTAATATATTCCACATCTTGCATTCGAATTTTAAACTCCACTTGGAAATCAATTCAGATTGATTTATACTTAAAAAAACAAAACAAATCTATTCTGTTTGTTTGCTTTAGCTATTTTCTACGAAGGAGAACAAGAAGAAGAAGAAGAATGAGAAGAAAATCCAATTGAATTACTTTACAATCGCAATTCAAAATCAAAATTTTGAAAATTTGTCAATCTTACCGTTAAATGCTGGAAGAGCCACGCCCGTAGGATGTTCGTGGCGACTTTAGGAAAGATGCCTCGTTTCTTCTGATTCTTTTTGCCATTTGTATCGTCGTCCTCCTCCCCCGTCCCCTCTCCGCTCCCAATACTTGCGTTACTCGCATCACCTGCACACCACACAAACAGAGCCATTAGCATCCATCCCTATCTCATCCCAAGCATGGAGCACGTACACATCACAAGGAGTGCCCAACAACTGATTTAGGCTCTAACGAGTACCATATTCCAATTCAATAATGTGTCTACATCTACACTGAATTATGTTGGAGACATTACCGATTACAAATAGAGCGAACGAATGCTACGATTTATGACTATTTTGTCAGAAGCTGGAAATACACTGCTCGAAGTGTTTACAAAACAACTATATTTTTCTACGGAATAAACGATCAACCTCCAGTCCTAAAAATACGGGTATCGGTATTAGAATTACAACGCCTCGTTAAAAACTTTATTATTGCTCTGAAACTTTCGCCCATAGCAGGATTCGAACCCACTTCCCAAGACAAAAGTGAACTAAACCCCCCTGTAATTATCTTAATGCCCCTTTCAGTAGAGAATAAAACAAAACAGTATCTCTATTTTACAGCATGGGAAATATATTTTCGAGCTTGACAGCATAATTACAGGAACATTTCGACAAAGTTAGGCCTCTAAGCAGTCGGCCATGCGACGCGACGCGAAGTGTTGAGGCCGCATGTGGGTAAGTACAGGGCGTTCGAGCGTTCACTTCCGTCGCTTGACGTGGACGTCGCTAGCTCAGCACGACTGACTCACTGCATGCGTCTAGGCGTCGCTGCGGCCAGGGAGCGGACGACGATAAAACTGCGCTGGTTTACATTTACCACGATACTACTCATTTGGATTTGCAAAGAAAACACAAAACGTCAAGCACAGTTTATATAATTTTTATTGAAAGGGGTAATGACTCGTAAAATGCCGCTTCACATGTCTGATTCGTGTGCCCGAACCGCAAAGGGAGGGGAGGGGGGGGGGGAGACAGACAGAACCTGCCCCCCAAATGTTGATCAGCAGAGGACTATGTAAAATTATTTGTTGATTTTATGCATTTCTCTAAGTAGTAATCTATACATATTCGGTGACCCATCCATTATTATACAAGAAAGATAGAAAAAATATTGATTTTTTAAATTATGACACCTTAGGCATTATAGTAGTATATTACACAACTTTATCGAGATTAATCCATGGATAATTGAATATAACCACTAAAAAGTTATAATAAGCCGTAAACTCCCAAAAAGGTATAGTATTACGCGGTTTTATACATCAAACCACGAACAAATTACCACACAAAGTTGAAAACTATTTTCATCCATTGACCATTATCATAATTCTAAATTCAGTGGGTTCAAACATAAAAAAGAAGAAGGCAGGGCTAATGACTTTTCCTTGTTCAACCCTTGTTGATTGATTAGACAAAAATCAATATACTCGTAAATCTATATTTTACTTTATAAGGACATTTTTATTCACGCAAAAACCCTATACTTTAGCTTATAAGCATTTAAAATACATGTTGATTTGTCATCGAATAGTTTCTACTGTAATTACATTTTCAAAACATTTGAGAGGAAACGTAAAATCTATTTTTCTCTGCCATAATAAGTAATTATTGAGTTTAGGGTTTACAACTTTACAATTACATTCCTCGATCATCCCTTAGGAGATTTCAGTGCACTGGATCAGACATAGCTCAGTGCGTGTTGCGGGTGGCCTAAGCTCTCACACGAGTGTCAAGCACACAATGACAGTCAGTGAGTCACAATACAGCTACAACACACACCCATTAGGGGGAAGTAAGATTTGCATAGGTCGAGAGAGCTAGCTGGTTTCGGTTTTTGGATAATGCCTAGGGGCTCGTCCGATGCTGTGATCCGCGGATTATGTGTAGCAAACACAGGGTTGGCTGGGCTAAACAGACACTAGAATAACAAGTGGCTTGCTAACAAATGCATTTAAAACAATTTGAATATTAACAATAACACGATGGGCATGTACGTATTATCGCTTTCAGAGTTAAAATATACATCAGGAAAATATTCAAAAATGTATTTAAAAAACAACAAAAATGTATAAATTTGAGTGATACAGCAAATTGTTTATTGATTTAAAATTATAATTATAATAAAAAACACGGGTACGGGAGAACCCAAAATAAAGGGGGGAATGTTCTAAATCAACAGATTGTCGAAGAACACGAATACAATCTAGTGCTTTGAATTTTTTGGTGGAGGTGCCGGGTACGGGAAAATCCTAGCCGCAAACACAAGATTCATTATGAAAATTCTGTATCATTCTTGTTGGAAGGCAACGCCAATAAAAAAGCACGCCATTCGGAGTCGATAAACAGACAGGAAAGTGAGACTTCTATGAGAGCTTCGCTTCGCACCCATAGGAAGCCAATAGCATTGAAAAAATTAAGGAAATTACATAATAGTCATTTTAGAACAAACGTAGAAAGACAACAAAGGACTTAATTCAAATAATTACGTACACCGATAAGTACCATTAGCTTCAATTCATTGGTATTTTTCTATACCGAATATTAATACCCATTAAGAGAAAATACTTATAAACAAAATTATAAAAATCGATTCGAAGAGCCAAACAAAAACATTAATCTACAAAACTCCTCCCCAAAACAGATTCAATTTTTACACCTCAACCGAATGAACGATGATGGTTCATAGACGTTCGCGTTTCAAGCAATGCTATTTGAGGCAGCCATAAAAAGGCCACTCAAAAGAGTTGTTGCATCTTTACGACACTGTATTACGAGGCCATCACGGTTGTGATCGGCACTTGTCAACCGACCAAGCCAGATAAAAATTCCTCGCGGTAAACTGTTCGACTAGCACCTATATAAATAATTATATAGCCCGAGGCGAGCTTAACTGAGTGTAATAAAAATGCTATAAGTTTACCACTTAATTACATCGTTTCTATAGTGCGGAGTATATTTAACTGCGATGGGGTTAAGGTTACCTTGACTGATTTCTTGTGCCATGATGAACGTATGAAACGGTGTCAGTTGTGCTAATCTTTTTTCTAGAAAATACAGCAACATATAGTTGCACAATGTAGAAATGCGATTACGTACATCCAAAGAAAGCGTAGCTTGAAATTTAATTTTAAGAAGGTTACACAAAATTATCTGAGGTTGAAATATAAAAATGGCCGACAGTAAAAGATATCACTTTTTCTTAAAATATCGAGTTAAAAGTTACAAACATTCTATTCATCTTAATAGCTCACAACTCTTTGCAGTGGTACAAAAATAAGCCACAATTGAGTTGTTTTTAGTTTCTAAACACAAATAAAAGTTATAACACAGATTCATTTTTCATACTTTGTGTGTATTTGTGTGTAATCTTCGGTTTTAACAATTGAGGCAAATAGTAAATGGTTTAAAACATGTGAATTTGACTAAATTATTTGATATAAGCAACACTTAAGTCATTTATCATAATCATTACAAATAATGATCATCACTGAAAAATGAGTGATGATTCTCGAACAATAACGAAAAAATAAAAGTTATTCGATGGCAGCATATTTTGTGGGGACTCGAGAAAGTTTGACTGAACGTAATAAATCACAAATAAGTTCACGTTTGGTCAAGAATAGCACTAATAAGCCTCAAGTATCAACCAAAAATTACAGAAAGCCTCAAAATCGATTGTTATGATGTTTTGCTTATGCGTTCAGTGTATTTGAATACTACAAAGACATCCACAAATTACCTATCGAACTGCAGTCAACACACCAAAGACGACCGATTCGCACTAGGAATGTCACGAAGTAAATTTTCCCCCGAGTCATTACCCATTAGAGTGGAGAGAACCGAGCACGCCGCGTAGTTGTATTGTTTTTGTCCGCCATGCATATTGTGCGCGGGCCGCCTCTTACGTCCCATGACAGCCAGTCCTGGGCTAGCTTCGTCGTGATCATTATCTACCGCATAGCCTCCGGTACACAATGCCATAATCGTCATCATTATCATCCCTGTGTAATAGTCGAACATAAACCAAGATGGCCGACCTAATAACGAACTTATTATATTTGACGACCACAAGTCTCCAATATTAAATATTCGAAAATTTTTACATACACTGATAATTTTATATGCAAAATCTGTTGATTGGTTTTGATAAGAAATCTATATTCCTTATGAGAGGAAATGTTTACTTCGACGAGTTTATATTATACGAATTATGCTAAATTATGTATAATGGCCTCATCTAAGGCAGATGTTGGTGCATGTAGGATGTTCACTTAGCTACACTAGATGAGTTTGAAAATTCAAATTTCGAATGAGCTTCAACAATTTCTCGAGGCTATGGAATCTTAACAGAATTTAAATCACGAGGAGAAGAGGTAAATTGGGACATCGGCCCAGCGCAGTTTATCAAAATGTTCAAATTGCCTGGGTTGTTAAGAGTCCCGACAGTCAGCTATCAATCTCCTGGTCCTGCCATGCTTATCTTCACTCTGCGCGTTATTCGGCCCTCGAGGCCCTAAGGACTCGAGTCATAGTCTTTTATCTACTGACTTAATCATGAGGCGTTTTATCTGGTTCTACTCAGTCAAGGCTCAAACACAGTCAAGATACTATGTTGGTGGAGCAAAACTGTACTGGTCTAATAGCATCAAAATCTCATGGAAACAGTCGAGTTTTGGTTCATCGCGAAAATCTGGGAAAATATATCTCCTGCATTTAAATTTTTTAAAAAATCGTAATTTAAATAAAATTAATGTAATTTAATCACATGAAATTTGAAATCTCTGTAGACTTTTAGGTTAAAGGTTGAGAGAATAATAGTGTGATACAACATATAGGTGCATTCAATCATCATTTAACGTATAATAATAATTGCAGTAAAGTATTGAAATCGATGATGATGCACAATTTAGAGCACTGCTTTCCCTTTGTCTCTGTTTTAAAAGTAGACTACTATTAAATTTTACACGAAATGCCTTATATCAGGATAACAACACAACACATACTAAATATTTTGTATCAGTCTGTGTCGTACTGCGTTCATTTTGAATTTTAATTCGTGCAATGTTCATTACAAGAAATGTCGGATGTGCGCACAAAGCCATAGAAGTTCAAACGAAAAAACAAAAGAAGGCATTAAAAAGAAACTGGTTCGCCTGTTTCATTTCACTGGTAATATGACCTCGGGATGTCTTACCTATAGAGGAACGTAAGATGATGATTAAAAAAAGAACACATTCCATTCCACATTTTTTATCTCTGAGCCTTTGGGCGACCAACACTATTGGGAATCATAATCAATGTTTCACAAATTCTTTGAATCCCTTGCCTTAATGAAGATGCGCCCTTTATTTACAAATGGTTCCACACATTTTGCGAGGGTACCCAGAATCTAAGCGTTCAATTACTTCGTTTGAATCTTGTTCTATTTTAACTTTATTTAATATCGTTTCTCTCATGATAATAATGAAATGAATGAAGTCAGAAGTTTTTTAACTTCTGATTTGGACTTTAGTCCATCAGTTCTTGGCTTAGGAGTTTGTAAACGGTGACTTTGGAGCCGTCCTAGCAACGAAGCACATAATAAATTTCAGAGTTGTTCTGAATCGGCCTTGTTGATTCTGGCGTTGATTCGCGGGTGTTCGCACTGTCCATACCACTGATGGCTATATTTCATACTAGGAAAACGCTTAAGTCCCGCCGCGTTGATGTATGAGCGTAATTTTTTTTAAACGAAAAAAGCGTAAAATTGTGATTTTTTTAATAGATCATTTTCGATTACGCTCAAATTTTACACGAATATAATAACTCATAAAATTAAAGTTCTGTGAAAAAATCATTACAATCGGATAAAGCATGTAGGTTTTATTCGTCGAAGAAATGTTAAAAATTGAAAAAAATCGTAAAATTGCGATTATCATGAGAAATGATTTTTCGATTGCGCTCAAATTTCACACGAATATATTAATTCATAAAATTAAGGTTCTGTGAAAAAATCATTACAATGGGATAAAGCATGTAGATGTTATAAGTCGAAGAATTGTTTTAAAAATCGAAAAAAATCGTAAAATTGCGATTTTCATGAGAAATAATTTTTTGATCGATTTTTCCTCCCGTGCAGTTCTTCGATCAGAGATTGCACAGACAACCATAAAACTTCATCGCAATTGGAGTATTGGTTTAGCCGGAATCGTGTTCACAAACACACAAAAATACAAAAAAAAAAAAAAAAAAAAAAAAAAAACATTCCGGATTTTTTTCTCCAGTGTAGTGAAATGGAATCTTCGCTTCGCTCGCTACGCTCGCTACGCTCATCCAATTAAAATATCGGTTATCGCTCACTCGTCGATTGCGTCGGGGCCTGCAGGGTTGGCTTGGTCGCTTTGATTTAAAGTCCCCCACTGAAAATCAGTTATATAACTGAGTGGGTAGACTCTAAATAAAATTTATTTATTATTATTTGTTTATGATAATATTGAATTATTTGAATGAAATAAAATTTATATTACCCTACATTATTGAGTCTAGTCAATTTGTCTTGTTAGCAATCAATACAGTTTGTTTCAAAATAGTATTCTAATTGTAGTATAATAATTTAACTAATTAATTAATAATGTAATAAAATAATGTAATTAAAATAATAATAATAATAATAATAATAATAATAATAATAATAATAATAATAATAATAATAATAATAATAATTGATATTCAACTTTTTAAATTTAGTTTTGTTGGCCTATTTAATTAAAAAATATATACATTTTGATATAATTTTGAAAAATCGTAATAATCTTTTAAGGAACGCAGTATACCAATAAACCTTGATGTTGTGAACTCTTAAACCATAAAAACTTCTATACTCAATTTTGAAACGAAAGTGAACCACACATTCTCAGGAAAGACAAGTTTTAATCTCCCTTGCTCATATATTATTAAACGATATTAATAAAAATCAATGTTAATCGTCAGACTTGTGTTTTGCGCCATCCAGGGAGGTAGGTAAACGTACGGCGTTGTCGGCGGCGTACAGAGGTCGGTGTGGGTGTGGGAGTGACGCGAGAGTGGGTGGGTGTGAGGGACTGCGTACGGGATAATGACAGGTTACGTCACTCATACAACCCTGCCATTGGCTAAGACCTCCATCATAAAGCACCGCTTGGTTCGTGAGGAGAGCAATTAAATAGGAGGAATTGAAGATGAGGACGCACTCGTCTCGACCAGGGAAACACATTTCTCGACATTCTAGAAACAGGATCAAACCCAACCAAGAGGACGAAAGAAAATAATTAAAACGAATACCATGGTGGTGAATAAAATTTAGCAAGTCAATGAACTGTTTTCAGCCTATCGTTTTAAAATATTGAATCAGCGTAAAAGGAAGTCGAAATGGAAAATGTACAGAAATAAAGGCTACACTTAATCAATAATGTTAAAAATAAGCCTATACATCTCATTCCTTTGTTCACAATATCGTTAGTTGACGTTTCACTTTTGACTCATCTTGCATTAATAAAAATTTTAATTTCAAAATATCGTTGGTTCGTCACACGTAATTGGAGTTTCGGATTGACATAACTATTGGTCAATTCTCTAAAAAAACATTGAATCTTTAAAATGTGAAGATAAATGTAAAGCCAGGGCACATGATACTTCGAGATCAGAATACTATTTGTATTCACAGTTAATTAACACGTGTTATTGAGATCACAAGTTTACAACCAAGACAAAATTTAGATGTATACATTGATTGATACATCCCTCGACTCTTCAACTAACAAGATTGTGAAAATAGTTCCCCGTAAGACGTTTAGCTAACCTTCGCAACAACAAAACCCCGTCCATCCATGCACGACTGCATTAATATATTCATCACAGGTCACGTGTTCGTTTCTAAAGTAATAGTGTTCGACGTCGTCAAGTCAATTCCCACGGCGCGATCGCGAGGTTGTTCCATGTTTACCTGGTGAATCGTCGATGACCTCTCTATATGGCTCCATGCAAGCAAGATGGCCGTCACTACCACCTGCTGCCATAGACAAGATCACAGCTCATTTACATGGACTTCGTCCGAACATCGTCAAACGAGTTTACCTTCCAGCGACTGACATTTACAGACAACACTTTCCTAACAACGACGTATACATCCTTATGATACAAATATACAATGTCTTCAAAATTCTTGTCGTACACGGTTTTTTTCTTAATTTTAGAAAGTACTCGTGTCTGTGTTAAATTGGTAAAGCAATGATACACTCGTGTTCTACGATTGTAATTTTAAATCAAAATGAGATAAAATAAAAATATAGATGTGTTATATAGATGTGTTGTACACGTTTACTTTTTCAGCGGATAGTATTTCAAAATCACAAGTTATTTTGGAGTAGGCCCTATATATAGGGACGAAAATTATAAATATCCACTGAGACTTTACTCCCTCGAAGAATAAATCGTGGCAACAATAGTTTAAATGTGGGACTGTTAATTTCAACTTGAGTGTTGAGTGAAACAAATAAAATGTGTCAAAAAGACACAAGCATAGACAAGAAAATGTTGAAATAAAAACTAAATTTAATATAAACACGAAAGCAATGTTTAATCGATAATAATCGCAAAGTCACCGACTAAAAATCAATGTATAGACTCTAAACATGAATGTATTTATGTCAGAACTTCCGGATGGAGGTGCTTCAATTAGTATTCCATAAATACGACGCAAAAAAAAACTATTTTCTTGTGATCTATTGATAAATTGTAACTCCAAAGCGTGCGAAGTTAGCAGCGTGTTGCAACTGTAGCAAAATGTTATGGCTATAAGCGCAGCTTGTACACGTGTTGGTTGTAGAACAACATGACAGGGTATATTTGATCCACGCCTCGCGCTAACTCCAGATTCATACACCGTACAAAGGCCACCCAAGCCGGCATAGGGCAGTGTGCATTGATGCAACTGCACACACTACACACTATTCACACTTCATTAAGACTGTTTCAAGTGAAGTCGAGCACTGATTCATGGCTATACCGCAACCACCCATGAGTTCTTTCACCAGCCATGAAGCGATGTCCGTGATATGTTGCTTTTTAACACCGGCAAAGTAATTTATTGACGCCGGGCCTGCTTGGGAGCTCCTCCAGAGTTGGTATGCACACACGCATAAAAAAACTGATCCAACAAAATTATGGGTCTGTATACAGCTGAGTATCTGGGTTATAATGATTATGACCGCCAACTCGTATGGCAGATGCAATGCTTTTATTGCCGGTTTCAACACGTTAGCAACACTAATTGATTCGTATAACACTATAATTTAAAACGCGAAAAATTGACACTATTAATTCCTGTTCTTCGCTTCTTTTAAGTGTCCAATTACTCTCCAATTAACAGAGACACATTAATTACTGCATGATAAAGTTGTTGCTGTGATGACACAGCGATGGAAAAAATGTCGCTCATTCCTAGAAATCTCCAAGAAGTTGTTGACGCCATCCAGTTATGATCTGAAGGGCCACCTGAACATGTTGATGGCACAGATAAATTTAGCTTGATTCGCTAAACAGAAAATATAAAGCAACGCGTTACTCTTATTTTTTCTTTCATTCCACACTCGATGATTTCGAATGACAAGAATGTTATTTTTCAAACGACCTCAATCTCGATGCCAAAAAGCTACGCAAACCAACAACTAAAGCGTAATGTCCCCTATACTCAAGTCTGAAATTTCCATCAAGTTTTCGTCAGGAGGATGGTAATTGATGGTGCCATTTAAATGAAACGACGCAGAAGTGGAGAAGAACACAGTTGTTTGGCAATGCTAAAAACTGAAAACTTTTTAAACACATGTAAATTATGAGGAGGACGTGTGTCTAAGAGAGGTGCGAAGACAGGTTAAGATTAGGACGCCGCCAGTAAATTCACGCGATGACCTCTTCCCACGAATGCAAGCTCCTAACATCTTTACTACTTTATAGCAGTCGTAAATCAATCGTCGTAAACACAAAACTATCCATACCATCGTCGAGTGCTGCACACTGTTGATCAACTGCGTGAGGAAAGTGCGAAACATTTACACCGTCGTGTGTGGGGCAGAATGTTTAGATTGTATATTTTGCAAAATCCCAATTGCCCTATTTTCGCCAAGCGAAACTGATGCTAACTACGAAGTTTGACGACTATTTTAGTCTGCTTGCAAGTTGCAGCTCATACGTAAGTCGTTTACATGTAAGCCACATAGAAACATTTTTATAATATGGCAGGCAGCAACACTGGAGCCTGCTGACTTGTGGTTATAAATATCGAGATTTCTTGGCAGGTCTTGGAGTGGTATCGTCGCTCTCTCAATCAACACAACTTCTTCAACACGTGCAAAGAAACGAACACTTTTATGCTAATCATCTCGATACGATTGGAGGTATATTCCTAGAAAATATAAACCCAGATGGGATACAAGGAAACAAACTGACCCACATGTCAAGGAAATATTTACCCGAATGTGGTGAAGTATGAGTTATTTGGGTACTCAACAGAGAATGGTTGGGTGGCTGCGGGCTGATTTGCTCGCAATTGGCTGCATAATGTACTATCTAGGATGATAGTGTAATTCGCAAATAAATTATGGGAGCAGCGAACGTTATAGCTGCCAACACGTACAAGATCCAAAATATTTCGTACTTGTGGTCATAAATATCTCTACAATTACATTAAATTACATGATTGCAGAGTATATTTGACTTTACTATTGGAACAATCCTATTTTCCTATGCCAAGCCCTATACCTATATCATGTTCTCTAGTATAGTTACTTTTAGATCAAGTACAAATATCACATGCACATGTATTAAGTTTGGCTTGCCGTTTTTTTTTTTTTTTAAATCTTACAATTATATAGACTTGCTATAATTTCTATATCACATTGTTTGCAAACCTAAAAGCATCGTTTCCACACCCATCATGGAAACGTCGTTAAGCACGTTGTAACAATCATAGCAAACGATTGGATTTCCCGGTCATCAACAAATCTTGAATGTCATTTATTTTTTTAATACGTTTCAGAATTTATACCACGCTTCAATCTTTCAAGTATAAAAGCAAACAATACTCTGCCTGCTGGCGAGTTTGAAGTCTCTGAAATCCCGTGGAACATAAATATCGTGCAAACGAGTGGAAACACAGTGAATGTGTTTAGTTCTAAAACAAGAATTCACAAAAAACGTTGAATAAAACTGAATGTGATCAAAGAGTGTTATGTTAATGATGGTTACGTAAATAAAAGGTAGGACAAAGTTGGCTATGGATCAAGAATATACTCACGTGTCAAATCACGAAGTAAATTCAAGATGATATTTTAGTAGCTTAAACGTTTGTTTACATGTCATTACTATTCTACATTATTTATTAAACATAATTGTCGTATATATGCTTATCATTGGAAAATCCTAATTTTCCTATAGCCCTATCGTTGTTCGTTTTATGTTTCTAATTGAAGTTAGCACAAAATATCACATTTTGGAATAAATAAGTTTCCTGGTTTTGTAAGTAATTGACAATTAAATTAATGATTCAATTAAATATGGTTTACAAGCCTAACAAAAGCAATTTCTACTACATCTGGATACGTCGTTAAGCAAGCTCTTTCACACCCCAAAATACGGATTGGTTTTTTCGTTATTTTTAAATTTTTATGTCATTTTTTTTTAATACGTCAAAGTTATCACTGTAACTTCAAGCTTTCAATTTAAACTAAACTTGCCCTTTGGCGTATTTGAAGTCATGAAATCTGTGTACATAAATATCGTCAACGAGTGTACTACGTGAATTGTGTTTAGTTCTAAATCAGAATTTCCAAAAACGTTGCAATTAAAACTGAATTGTGACAAAGATGTATGTTAATATGGTTACGTAATATAAAGGTAGGACAAAGTTGGCTATTGATCAAGAATATACTCACGTGTCAAATCACGAAGTAATTCAAGATGATATTTTAGTAGCTTAAACGTTTGTGTATAAACATGACATCAATTCTATTCAATACACTGTAGTTTATTTAAACATAAAATTGTTATATTGAAAAATGTGTCCATTGTGGAATTTCAAATTTGACCAAACATTCCGTAGACGTTCGTTGTATGTTGTTTTTATGTGATTTGGTAACTTTGAAAGAAAACAAAAGTTAGCACAATGGGATAGATTTTAGGCAATAATATAATGTTTCACTGAGAATATAGAGCTATTAGAACCAGGTTAAATGTGAATACTTTAACTTAAATCTAGCGATTACAGAGACTTTGAAAAATGTCAAATTATCCAGTAAATAAAATCTAAAAAGGCTTTCATAAATCGCAAATGAGAACTAGTTTCTGTACAAAAGCTTAAAACCAAAATAAAACTAACAATTCGCACACCCATAATACATCGTCCATGCATAATACGACACAAAACAGCTGGCAAATACGCATAAAACATATAATCTTAATTTGAATAACCTTACTAATCTACAATATACAACTCAAAATAACTCAAAATTAAATCAACATCAAAATTAAAGTGAAAACTATTTCGTATGTCTAGTCATGGTTTAATAATTTTAATTGCTAATTAAATTCGAGGTCTTGAAAGAAAGAAAACGAATACCTTGCAAACAATAACAAAATAAGTCTCCCTTTGCGCACTATATAAACATTGGCACTGTTGCAATCACCGCGGGGCGTTGGAACGACTAAATTGCCGCCATGTCCATTGAATGGCAACAACATGAGACTTTGGGCGCCGAGACTGCCTTCAACTTTCGGCACCTGCTCCCGGCGTCGTCCGTCCTGTCACCGCGCGACGCCAAATTGCCCCCCCCCCCCACACCAATATCACCGGGTGTCGTGAGGAATGGGAGTCGAGCCACGGCGGAGAAGAGATGGAGGTGCTATTTTTATCATGAGGACCTCCAACTTTCAGTCTTAAAATATAACCACAAAATACACTCATGTCATATACAAACTGACCTCCATGAATATACGAAAGCGCATTCCAAGAACGAATATAAATAAATTATCGTCCGTCGAAAATAGTTTGATGTAAGCTGGATATGTGGAAGAGATTTACTCAAAATGCATGTATTTCAATAGCCAAAATCGCTCCAATACCATAAGACTTATGTGTGTGTATTTTCCGAATTCACTTAGTTTCTGCACATTCTGTAACTTCAAAATGACATACTATCTTATAATGGTTATAAAGAGGTTGCTAATAATTTTCAACACTTTAATATGATTAACTTCGCGAAATTGTTACGCCACGTTAATTCTCATGACATTCAAAGGCAAACGAATCATTCCCAGCCAAGTAGCCTTCCTTCAAGTCTTAATATTAATACTTGGTACTTAATTATCGATAATGACTTTTTTGTTTCGTATTTTCTCTCTGCCGAATTCAAGTCGAATAGAGCCGAGCCTTGTTTGCCGGCAGACATGTGCGACACGTGGTGGCTAGAAACCGCGAGGTGCCGTAGATGCTTCATAGATAGCGCGCGAAATCGCGCCGCCGGTTTTAATGAGCCTCGCAACTAATGGCCGGGAACTATTTCCAGTTGCGACTGACATTAAATGCATTAAATGATGGAAATATTGAGGGGTGAAAATCCTTTCGCCAGATCAAAATATCTATGTTACAGTGCCAAATGAGTTGTAGACTTAATTACAGATAAATAAATTGGTTTCGTTTCGCCCACAACAGCGAGATACATTGCGAGCGCATAGCTAGCAACACTGCACGATCTCTCAATAGTTTTCTTACATTCGTCATTCTCAATGCTTGCACTATAAGATAACACTGGATGAGAAAAAAGGACCATCTTTTAAGTATATGGCCAATGGCAACGTTTAGTGATAAACTTTGATGGACATATGAAATTGTTTGCGCTGTTGCCATAAGTTTAGCCACAAAATTTCCCGTTTCCTTTTACAATTTGGATTCGTAAATCGATTTCTCCGGGCTGAAAATAGACAGGCTACATGCCTTGCAGTTTTTTGGCTGACAATGTCGCATGAGTGATATAAGAGTGATAAGACTTTTGAGGGAATACCTTCGGATAATAATATTGAACATTTCTGAATTTAAAAAAAAAAATCATAAATGTACTACTGTATACAAAACACCTTTCGTGAATAGCCTCCTCCCACAAATAAATATGATACACGCCCAGAATGCAAAAAAACAAAAATAATAACTGGCACATAATAGGTGTTTTAATCAAAATAAAAACTTGGTTGCCAACAAACACGCAATGTCTCTGTGGGTTTGGCTTTTAAACGTGAGCTTAAAAAAACGTTTTTTTTAGAATCATATTTTAGCAAGTTAGTGGACCTCGTGTCGGAGTAAAGCCGTGAATAGCCCGCGCACCCTCTGTACATCACATCACGTCGTGTCAGTGCCACATGTCGTCGGGGCGTTCACTACAACGCACCCCCCACTCGGGGGCTCGAGGGCTCTCCAGAGCACCAGGCCTGTGACAACCGCGCGCACTTCGTCACAGATACGCTCTCGCAAGGCATGGGATTATTACTGCTAGGTGAGGTGAGGTGAGGTGACCATTTCTTTGCAAGAAGGGGCAACAATATAATAGTATGCAGGCTGTGAGGGTAATCATGATTTTTTTTTATTATTTTTTTTTTTGGAAATAAGTTTTGATTATTATTTTTTTAAAGTTATTATAATAATTTCGATCAATAAACAAAATTAATAATTCTAGTAGGTTGGAGATTGTGCCGTCGTCACACCATGATTTTGAGTTCGAAATTTTTTTTCTCAGAGCGATACAAAAGGCCAATAAAGTCTTACTAACAGCAAAATTGGTATGGTATAATATACCATTGATTCGTAGGTAGGCCCTATACTATATATATATATATGTGTGTGTTTTTGAAGGTTTTCGTGGCCGATATTGGCCCCGAAGATGATGGGTGAAATCTCATCGAAACGTCGGCCCAACGAAAATATACGTGGCAATGAAACCGAAAAACCGATTACTTTAATATGTTAGCTTAGGCCTATTATAGAAATAATTGTTTTCACGGTTTATGCCACTCCTTGAGTTTATTTACTTCTCAACGTTTCGGAACTCAGATTGGAATTCCTTTATCAAGAGATAAATTAATAAAAAATAATAATAAAAAAAAACTTATAACTTATTATATATAATAATATATATTTGGATGAGCGTAGCAGAGCGTAGCGAGCGGAAGCGAAGACTTCAATTTCACTGACCCAAAAAATTTAGCTCGGGTGTTTTTTTTTTTTTTTTTTTTTTTTTTTTTTTCCGTCTGTTTGTTCGCTGATTCCGGGCAAACGGCATATGCGATCTTGATGAAAATTTGACCGGACCTTCGTTTTCTCTGAACTTAGAGGTGTATTGTTTTGGGTACAATCGAAGAAATATTTCTCATGAATATCGTACTTTTACGATTTTTTTCGATTTTTAGTGCGATATTTTCGTCACATTTGGGCCGATTCTGACCAAACGGGTGGGGCTACAACGTTCATATTTCACATGGACATTAAGATTATGGTGTTGAAGTACCTTTTTAAAGAAAAAGTTGAAAAAGTTAGCTAGAATCTATAGAAATAAGGTTTTAATATTAGTTTTTTAATTTTTAGTGAGATATTTTCGTCACATTTGGACCGATTCTGACCAAACGGGTGGGACTACAGCGTTTAGATTTCACATGGACATTAAGGTTATGGTGATGTAGTACCTTTTGAAAGAAAAAGTTGAAAAAGTTAGTCAGAATCCACAGAAACAAAGGTTTTAATATGAGTTTTTTGAGGTTTATAATACCAATTAACAAGTATAACAATAAAAACTTGACAACAATCACCTACAATGCATTCAAAAAGCACTTGCAAAAGGAAAAGTGCAAACAAACGCAAAAAAACGCAAACAAAAAACTTTCAAAAAAAGCTCATCCTCATCCATCAACGCGGCGGGACTTAAGCGTTTTCCTAGTAACGTAAGTTAACATAATGTCTGGCCACGAAAGTATTCGTCAACATATAGTATATTGGTTACGAATATAATAAAATTATCATTAATTATGATAATTCTATGCGTTATCGTACACTATTCTAGATTGCAAAGATGATTAATGTTTGAAGTGAAATGTCCATTCATTTTACTTCAGTATAACTAGAAGAAATTATGTTGAAAAAAGACTTCCACGAACTTTAAAAAGTAACTGCAACAGTTTACATTTGCAGATGCTTGCCAGATTTTTACCACGTGCTTTTATCAAACTTTTTTACGTTCGCTACAGTCGCGGAAAATCAACGAATCTGTGTCATAATATTTCAAAAAATGTATGTCTGTGTATTGTTTCTTTAGTTTGTTCGGGTTCAATAGGCCGCAACGTTCCTGACGTAAGAAAAGTATCTGTGAATTCAAGAGCTGTATTTTCCGACAATACTGTATCCCATGCAATAATAACTACCCTAATTTACTATAACTTATGTAAGATTAGATAATAGATAAGATAATTAGACTTATATAAAGTAAGGGCTGAAGGGGGCGCACTATCGTACTATAGTATCTGTGCGTCGTACTCAATATATAAAGACGTAGAATTCAACCTGAAAACTGCACATTTTCAACCCTTTCGCTCGACTAATTCTAAACGTGCACCGACCAAACTAACAAAGCGGGCGATACTATACACTGCATAAGATCCATACGTTCTTCGCAATCAACGGGTCAATATAAAAAATACTTCGTTTTTTTTGCTACGCGGATAATTTCCCCAAATGCAGAGGCTGTTCCGCGTCACACGTGATTAGCGTCACCCGTCACAGAATCTGATACGTCACAGAATCCGATGCGCAGAATGGGGTACCCTCTCGTGATCACAGATAGCGGTGGCGGTGGCGGCTGCACGTATCAGCCATCTCGGATTTCATTATTCGTGAAACTGATTTTTTGTCTTGTTTAGCTTATGTCATTCCGCGGAAAAAGGTAACCCAAGTTCATGCTGAGAATGTGTGCTGTAGCGATGACGAAGCGTTACGTTTCTATTGGTATTTATTTGAACATGCCTTCTATCTCTCTATGATGGAGGGAGTTTCTGCCACGATTTGTACAAGTTTGTCATTGCAGCTTGTGTTGGCACTTACTATTAGCATCTTTCTGGAAGTTTCAATCAATGGTAATGAGACGTGAATGAAATTATTTGAAAATAGTACAACGTGAAATAAGGATTGGCTTTAGGCAGCACACCCTTATTAAAAATATAAATTTATCCTAAAATAACTTTAAGTTTAATAACTATGTATTAAAAATATAAATATGCCCTATAGAATAGTATGTCCTTTTTTATGGTAGACCGTTACATAATACACAACATTGCATCTGAGGGGGATTGTTGTTTACCAAAGGGCAAGTGCGGAATGAACGTTTTATAGCTTTTCCATTCCAGTTTTCCCATTATAGTAATCGAAAAGCCATTTTTGTACCATGGAAGAAAAAATGACCCACGTCAAGTTAATAATTAGTATGGAATTATTTTGTATGCAAACGCAGTTATAGTAAAATTAGGAATAGAGGTTATTTAAAACTCTGTGCATGTTAGCGTCAATCAAGTTCGAGCGTTGAAATTAGCCTGACGTTGGCTGGGCTAGGTGGGCCAAGAGCTGCAATATTGATGCCCTTGTGAGTGCCACGGGTAGGCGGACAGATCGCGTGAAAACAATTGCCAACCGAACTAGAAATACAGAATTTTAGAAAAGGTCCCGTGGAACTAAAACGGTGTCAAAGTCATGTCACATACCAACCGCATCCACTAGGGAGCAGGTCTACCACCACAGCATACGAAAACACTGAATTTACCACAGTTCTTGGAAGCACATCGTGTAAAATGCATCTTCCCATTCCACTTGCCCTAACCGTTGTTTCAAGTGAAATATTTAACCCCGCGCTCTTGTCAATTTACCTGACGAAATGAAACTTAAACTCGAAAGAAAAAGATCATGTTTTAAAATAGAAGTCGTCGATAATGGTTTTTCAAGGGCTAGGAAACAACATACGTACAGCATCACTTTGGAGCATCTTCCCAATAAATGAGAATACATTGTGGGGGGGGGGTGGGGGTAGGGGTGGAAATGAAGAGGGGTGGAAAATGAGAGAAGAGGGAAAAGAACACTTCATTTTCCGAGCCGTCAATTGCAGACATTCTCCGAGGACTTGATGCGAAAGAGAAGCAGGAAAAATACGAACCGACCGGGACAATAGGGGAAAACAATTCTTTTCTTTTTCTCCATAGATTTTAATTAGTCGGTTTAGCAAAATGGAGAACAAAAATTAAAACGGCATCTGAGCACAACTAGAAGAAAACAACAACTCTGGAAAAACTGAGATAATTGTCGGGAATAAAACAGGCAAGAGATGGAGCTCGGCACGAAACTTGACGATAATTTATAAAATAAGTCTTAACAAGAAGCGAGTGTAAGTCATATTTTTCGTTAAATTAAACAAAATTATGAGAATTTGCATTTTGGAAAAAGTACGTGCTTTAAGATAGTCGAATCTTTTGTTTACACAAAATATGGCATGTAAATCCTACATTAACTCAAGATTCGAAAATTCGTAGCAATTCTGTGTCAGTGTACTATTGGCATTGTGTAAACTGTAAACGACTGAATGAACTGGAAATTTGCATTTGTCGGTTGGATAAACAGAAGCCAACTATATTCGCGTATAAAGTGTGAATGCCAATCTCGTGGATATGCGCGAGAAGCAATGCTACAAAGAGTTATTTTTGGAATATTATAAATTTATTCTTGAGATGAAAATATAAACGGAGTGAGTTTTAAAATATATTTCCCATATATTCTAAACCTTCTGGAATTAATTTAAACATTTAGAAAATATTTCAATTGGTCCGGGCGTAATTTGATGCAAATAGGTTCATAATCCCTAAATAACGGTATGCAGAACATTGTGACACGTCGAATAACGCACGTATCTGCCAGTAATTCGCTTGACATGTGAGCAATTTACTTCATTCAACGCGGTACAATGCCCTGAAACTCGTTTAATTCTATAATAATGTTGTTTGAAACGTAAGTGGTATTGTAGGCCTATTTGCACATGATTGAGCTCACACAGCTATACGGACGAAGTTTGTGTTTACAATGGTGCGTGGTGTATATAACAACGGTGACCGCCATCTTCAAATCCGAGAAAACTCCCCCATCTCAATCCCAGGCGAGTTTGAGTGATGTGAGAATGTTAACATCAAAGTAACAATTACTGTGGCAGTAACAATACCTTCTTCGCAAGGTCCATGGGAACCAATTACAGGCTGGGGGAGTGATGGATGGTCCAATCAAGGCTGCGCCAGGGGTCACATGACCCGAGAGAGGTCAACGTGAAAAACCGACCCCAAAAACAACATATAAAACACGAGAAAATCCATAGCTCTCCTCGTACAATATAAAGCTTTATGGAACTAGTTATCGTAATTGTTGGTGTTCTATGCACGCGTTCGAGATTGCGCAGATTACAGACTAGAGTCCTTTCACTTTACATAAATAATATTTTAAGGCCCTGGAGGATGGATTCGTGATTTGCTGTAATCACTCCGAGTACGAATTGCGGGCCAAGACCAAGCTGTGAGACTAAACCACACAATTTCATGCGCTACGAAATAAATTTTGTAAGAAAGGTCAAGCATAAAGTGATTCAGACACGTTGCTTAGCTACGCCTGTGTGTAAACATAAATTATTATTATAGGTGACATAAAACACGGATTATCAAGTAACCATTTTAGTAATTACACAAAAAAGTTATAACTTTTTAAAAGTTAGGTAATCGAAATGTAAGTATCGGAATGACACATTTCGTCTTTCGCGATTATCCTCAATACGATGTATGGAACGTTTAGCACCGTGCACATCATAGGCATGATGAATGTGGCAGGTACAAGAATAGCAAATTAATAGCATCCCAGGTATCTACGGTATTCCTGTTTTCATTTTGTTACCTAATTAGGTGCTCACTGCAACCTTTTAACAAAAGTGAGAATATATGATTTAACAAAATGTAATGAAATTAGATAAGTATGTGAGATGGTGTTGTTAGTTATACCATAGGGCCGAGATAATTATAAGTGTAATTATAATTAGGAACGGAATGGCAAACAAATGAAAAACATAAGTGAGTAATTAAACATGCCATACCCGTATGCAAATTTTAATAATTGGGACAACAATGTACAACGACATGGGTTCGATTCCTATTGGTTAAGGGAACTTGTCATGTTACAGACTAAAATGCGCACTATGTATTTTATTTCCGAACATTGGTATAGGTAACACTGGATACGATCTTGTATCGGTGTTCGAATCCCTGTACCATTTGACTCTATGATTAAATCAAAAGTATAACATGTATGTGCTTTACATAGATTAGATTATCATTCTAGCTACAAATATAAATATATCGAAGTAAAATTATCTTAAAATCGAAACTGTTGCTTCAGTTTAAACTTTAAAGTGGGCTTTCTCGAGAGGATAACCCCATTTTCTTTGCATTTCCTCATGAATACAAATCTCCCAATATTCAATATCGTCATAATGAGGCTCGTGATCGTACTCTGGGTGGTGTGTCGTAGTTTGCCGCGCGCCCCGCCAGTGGCGCTGCCTGCACGGCGCACGCGTCGTCTCACGGAGGGCGCAAGGCGGGAGGATGCGGGATATCACCATGGCAACGGGATGCGCGAGTCGCAGTTTTCATCATTAGCCCTGCGTATAAAGCTGGTCCGTATCCAGCATCTGGGATTTCATGCTACTGGAAACCGGGATAGGATAGGGAGAGGGAGGGGAGAGATTCCGATATTGTTCGAAGAGAATACACCATCGGAATTGCTATTCGTTTGATAATCCAAATGGCGGTGGGAGATTATTCGTTCATACTTTTCATTTCGTTCTGATTGCGAAGTAAACAAAGAGTTTTTGTGCGTTTTTACGATCTTCCGGGAAGGGAATAATCTCTACTATGGATGGAGGCAGGCAGAACTGCCCATATTCTTGCTAAATACGATAGGTAAAGAGTGGTGGCTCGTATTAGCACCGACATGCAAAGTCAATGGCTTCAATTCGTTTATAGAAGTCACCTACGGTCCTGAAGTATTGTTTCATTAAAAAAAATGTTTTCAAATTCAAATAAAACTTTCATGCATAGTTTTTTAAAAGTTTTTATACTTTGCATGTTTTATAGTATTTTACAGACTGCAAATTAAAAGAACTATACCATTTTTTTTAAATTCCTCCATAATTGTTTCCCTCAATCTAAAATTAACATCAATATCAAAATTATTGATTAAGAAACGCGATGGCTCTCCAATAAACTTACCAATTTTCTCGGATGTATTTAATTTATAGTTTATTCTCGATTCAATTCAGTTTATATAATATTTGTTGGTATTTTATTGCAGATTTAACGCGATGTGGGTCATGGGTGAAATTTGGTGCTTGTAAATACACTATAGAATTATAACAAAAATAAACACATACGTCTTATACATCATAAATAAAGTTGCCCCGAAGCAGCCTTTCCCAATGTTCCCGTCATCGATGGGTGAATCGTGGCCAATCAGCGATGGTATTTTTAAATTGGAGCCCGCTGATTGGCCTAGTTTCACCCGCCATGACGTCAGCATCGGGAAGGCTGCTTTGGATCCACTTTACTGATACTCAAGAGGAAATTTGCACAAGTTCAAAGAGAAGAATAGCGCGATAACAGATGCACAAAAGCACAAAATACAATAGTATCAAAACGTCAACTCGTATCTTCTCAGACCAGTGCAAAACTCCTCTCCCGTGTACATTCTAATAAAGTTGAGTGAAGTTGGGTCGTACGTACCATTGTACTCACCGGGACTGCCCAGGAAGACGGAGGAATAGAGGACGCCCCGACGCGCATCGTTGGCGGCGCGGGCGTCGGCGGGTGAGGGCCATTCCCGCCTCGGACACCATTTCCCTGGAACAGACGGGCAGAGCCTCGTTAGACTTGGAGTGACACACACTGCCCGACGGTACACGCTGGTACACCCGGTACACGTCGGGGTGCATCAAGATCATCATAATTATTCATAAGAAACGTGATATATCATTGGTTTACGTTCGTATATTAGTACTGGGCTATGACATATCATTTAATTATCGATATGACACGATCATTTCGATATATCAACATGTTATTATATGTGCAAACAAATTATACATTTTCGAAAGAAAAGAAATTGCTATCAAAAGAGTAGGCCTTCATTAAAAAAGTGTGGCAAAAAGGTTGATGATTGGTATCGGCTAAAATGCGTAACGATTTTTACGTTCTCACATTTTCGTTTAATGACCCGGCACCTCCACCATACGCAAAAGTCAGGTCGAACTATAGCATACCCTGCATCTCCACCACATAAGTGTTATATATGATCTGTACCTCCACACTTGCGTTTAAAGACCCGGCACCTCCACCACTTAAGTGTTATATATTATCTGTACCTCCACACCTATATTTTCAGAGTACACACACACAATGCTTTCACAACAACATTCACTGAAAATTTCTTTATTCGTTTTAATTTTCCAGGTTTTAACATTTAAAAAAAAAAAATACCGATTGAAGTCCAAATATTGATAACGAAAATAATCCCACATATAGATCGTCTCGTAAAAAGTAATTCAATACCAAAATTTGGGAATGTAACGTAGTTGGGTGTTATAATATGCGAATTAATTTTTCCCCCGAATTTTCTGAAATTATTTTGAAGAAGATATAAGAGAATGGGTAAAACAATACGGCGATACTTCCCAGTTTCGCGCAGCAGCCATTTTGAACAAGTTTTTGTTTCCTGCTCGTTTATGTTTCAAAAATCGAAAGTCAAATATAAAATTAACAATGATCCTGTAAAACCTTTCCAAGTTAATGGAAAATATGGGCGATTGTACAAAGACGTGTGTGCTTTATTATTTCTAAACAATTAGAATTAATTAAAATGTTTTAAATTATTCAATCATCTATATAGAACTTCGTGATGTTATATTTTGTGAGAATCAGATTATTTTAGTGGATGGTTTCAAAATATAGGCTAGTCACATAAGTAGAACTGTAATAAAATGTAAATTGGCGGGCAAATGCC